>LPNX010674970.1:23457-35333 GCA_001517045.1 Pseudotsuga menziesii
CTAAAGGTGCGCCATACTTTAGAGAGCAAGAGAGCTAAGTCACAAGTGATAAATAGAGAGACTCTCACTCTCTATTTATATTCTTCCGTTGACTTGAAGTGCACTCAAACATGTAGGCTTAACTTATAATTAATTACTTGAGCCTACACCTTAATTAGTGTATAATAACCCAAGTGCCCCTAAACTGTGGGGACTTACCTAATGACTTGATATGACTTGTTTACATTATTAATCCTCCCGATCGGAACATCGGGGCATGACCACATGACTCAAATACATAATAGAAACATCCCGGAATAAACATCGGGTTACAATACATAAGATACATAGAAGAATACATTCCGAAGTTACATATACATCAACAATACATACCGCCCGCTCGTTGATGATGTCGATGCGATATGTGTGGCCATCCTGCTACAATCTGTATCGCTCCTTCAGTTGCTGAGCCAAATTCTTGTCATTGTCTCTTCCTCTGAGGTATTGAGTGGGGTTTGTCCCAGCCTTTGGAATCCCTGTGATCTCGGAATCATATCCACTGTAACCGCAATTGGGGTATCCAACTACAATGTCCTGCCATGAAAACACGCGAATAGTTGTTTGACGCATGCATTCACTTCATTTAGCCTCCTAGAGTGGGGCATGTTGATAATCCCCAGCAACCCATATTTTTCAATCCTTGCACCCATGATTGTGAAATACGCTCGATGAGTGTGCTTGGAACCGAAGGCACGGACTTGTAGGGCTCATTTGCTACGTCCTTCAATAGAAATAAGTCGTGGTCCTCATACTTCATTTTAACTAGGGCGGGAATAATATCCACAGTGCACTGCATTCCTTCAGGCAGTGACGACACTTTCGGCTGATATTTCTGATTTTTAGTTAACTTTTGAGGCTTCACACCAGGTCATGTGGGAGCAATATATTCGGGGATATCATTGATGGACATGCCCTTGGGTGCCCTCCACTTGTGCCCTAATGGAAGTGTGCGTCTGTCTCTTCTGTGGTGGCGTTGATCTTGGCTTCTGCGCCTTTCACTTGCCCCGGGGGATCGAAGATGATTCGATCGACATACTCATGACTTCTTCGATGATAGAAGTTGGATGGATAGGTGACTCCTGCTCGCTTGAAATCTCCATAGTGTCGGGGTTGCTTAGCATGCCGCATGAACAAATCTTAGCAATCAATCAAACGCACCCCTCTCTCACACCTTAGTTGTTGCTCACAGTGCTTCTCACTTCACTCAACGTTGCACTTTGCTCAACTCGACTGAACACAACAATGCCTTCTTTCTGCGTCCCATATATTTTTATAAAAACTCACGAATCCAGCTTCATCATTACCAAATCCGCGGTAGTCATCATGACCAAATCCTACATTAATGGGCTGAATCCGCCGCCAATCCTGTCATGCTAATGGTCGAATCGAACATAAATGTGCGTCGCTTCAACGAGCACTGCTGGTGAACTTCTCTTAACTGTCTACATTTATTTTTGATTTGACCCAATCACAACCATGTGGCTATTGCGGTCTCTCTATATAAATGCGCTACCGAATCCTACACTTGTGCCACCACTTCCTCCTGGCGCGTCCTCTGGTTTTTTATCTAACCTATTTATATTTGTTTTTCATTGCATAGTGCTTTAGGCAGTGCACTCTTCCGCCCCTGTCCTATATGGCTTCAAGCGGCTACCATTCACAAGCTTGGGAAGCACTACTCCATCTAACTGCTAAAATTGAACTGCACCTCGAGAAGTAATTGAATGAACAAGATACAGGCCTAACCAATGCATTTGTAACTTACCTGGATACTTCATGAACTTGCTGTTGTATAACAGCACCAAATCTCCTTTGGAAAATTGCTTGTTTTTAATGTGGCGATCATGCCACACCTTCTGTCAGTCCTTCTCGAAACATTGCTCGAAGCCTGCGATGAAGTGGTCCTCTTCCAGTTAAAGTACCTGCATTGCTCACTCCTCAAGTGCCTCTTCATCGGCCATGCTAGTTGGTGCAGCGATGCACAAATTAGGAATAATGTACTCCATAGGCATGACCACCTCTTGCCTATATACCAATTTGAACGGTTTCTTCCCCATTAGTCTTTTGCAAGTGGCATGATATGCCCACAGCACCACATGGATCTTTAAATCCCAATCATCCCGATTAGCATTACATACCTTTGTCAGCACGATTTCCAGGATTCTATTGAAAGCTTCTATGGTTCCATTTGCATGTGGATGATATGGGATACTTTTCTTATGTTGCACCTACAATTCCTCTGTCAGTGCTTTTACTATGTGTTTGATAAAGTGACTGCCCTGGTCGCTCATCAATATCCTAGGGAATCAAAACCGTGTCACAATGTTTTCAAATATGAACTTTGTTGCTATCGCAGTGGCACAATCCACAATTGGTGCAGCCTCCTCCCACCTTGTCATATAGTCAGTGGCTGTGATGATGTGTTGCATGCCGGTTTGCTTCCCTGGCGAGTTGATTGGACCCACAAAGTCCACATCCCATTTATCAAATGGTTGTAAAGTTACCGGTGGTACAAACGGCATCTCATCTTGTCGTGATGGTTTCACGACGCATTGATAGACATCGCAGCTCCGCACACAATCTATAGCATCATTATGCAAAGTAGGCCACCATAGCCTGGTGCACAGTACCTTACGCATGGTATCCCATCCTCCATAATGTCCACCCACAACTTCGGCATATGCTTCTGCCAGAATTTTCCCTTGTTCATGAGGTAGAACACATCGTCACAGGATCTTGTCAAGTCCAAGCTTGTATAAGTGCCCAGCGATGAGCTGGAAATACAAATCCTTCCCTACCAACTGCTTCTTTTAACTGGTCATCATCTCCTTTGTTGCAACTCCGGTTGCCAAAAATTGAATTAAGGGTACATAATGGTCATCTATGATATCAACTCGAAACAGTTACACGTCCGACAATCCATCGTCAATATTGGTGGGATATTCACCTGTTTCAATGCAGGATAGGTGATCAGGACTAGCATTCAGGCGTCTTGGCTTCACTATTATTTTGAAATCAAATTTCTGAAAGAGAAGTAGCCAATGATAGATCTTCCCCCCCAACACAGGCTTATTAACTAGATATCTAAAAGTCGAATGGTCAGTGAAGATTTTGAAGTGACCACCAAAGAGATAGTGCCTAAAATTTTGTAGCACATTTACCATCTCCAACCCCTCTCTTTTTGTATTCATATAATTCTTCTTAGCAAAGGATAACTTCTTTCCAGCAAATGCAATCGGGTGATCCAGATCTCCTTCTCCTGGTTGCGAGTACAACTCCTAGTGCAACGGATGAGGCATCGACGTGGACATGAAAATCCTTAGTCCAATTGGGGAACACAAGTATGGGTACTGAAGCCATCGTATCCTTCAATGTGTCAAAGCTATGTTGACACTCCTGGCTCCATATGTATGCGTCATCCTTCTTTAACAGTTGCTCCATGGGGGCATTAATCGCAGCATAACTGCGGATAAAATTGCGATAGTACCTAGTGTGTCCCAATGTCGCGCGGAGCATATTCATATTTGTAGGTGGCGGCAGGCTCAAAATGAGCGCAATATTTGCTGGATCAACCAAAATCTCCTGCTTACAAACGATATGACCCTACAGTATCCCAAATGGTGCACAGAATATGCACTTCTTTGAATTCAATGCGATCCAATGCTGTCGACACCTCTCCAGAATCAAGCGAAGGTTTTCCAAGTGATCCTTAATCAATCCGTAGACTGTCTAGTCATCCATATATGCTTGTAGAAATTTTTGAATAAAATATTTAAATGTAGTGACGATAACCCGAGAGAATACCATGGGCGTATTCTTCAGACCAAAGGGCATTACAGTGTACTAAAAGCAACCCCATTCGGTGACGAATGTGGTTTTTTGGTGGACTTCCTTCGCAATTATGATATGGTGATACCCAGAAAATCCATTTGTGAAAGAATACATTTCTTGACCACCTACTCCCTCAAGAATCTCATCTGTGAATGGTGTCGGAAAGGGATCATGCATGCAAGCATCATTTAGCTTCCTTAGATCGACATAGATTCGAATTTCCCTAGTCTTCTTGTCTTGAACCACCATAGGACTTATCCATTATGATTCTTCAATAAGATCAATAATCCTTGTATCTAGCATCTGATCAAGTTCAGCCTTAACTCATTCTTTATATCACGGATTCAAACAGTATGGCCTTTGTCGTACTAGTTTTGCATCTGGTTTTAACGAGATTTTCATTTCCCCTAGGTCACTGAGTATCCCCTTTGGTTCTAAGAATTTTGTTGGGAACAGGTCTTGAAAGTCATGCAATAGATCTGTGATATTTTCCATAGTCTCCTCATCCCAATAGTCCCTAATATTGGAAAATTTCAGATTCTCCTCCGTCTCAATGTTCACTTTCTTAATCTTCAGCAGTTGAGTCATCGGATCCGTCGGCAAATCTGGTGCTGCGACATCCTGACTTCCTTTAGTATCCGGAATATTAATATTGCGCAATTCATCATCATCTTCCGGCTCGCCAAAGAGGTTGTAGAATTCCATCATCGATTCCATGTGTTAATGTGCATGTGGGTCCACGGGATATGCGACTGGGACCATTTTCAATACTATGTTCTGAATTATTTGTAGTGCATTGTTAACCTCTGCGTTAGCATCTGCAAAGCCAAAGGTATGTGCAAAGCAAATAGCCAGCTCCTACCAAGTGGTGATTTCTCTGTGCAGCTCGGCTGATATGTACCAAGACCTTGGCATTTCATACAATGTGTTAATAAAAGCATGGACCCACTCATCCTTGGGTTGTGATGCCCACCGCTTCTGGCATTCCCTCATGTGACTACAAGGTTTATTCTTCTCATCATATCTCTCAGTGTGATATACCTCCAGATCTCTGAAGTGCATGGTCATCAATCATCGACACTGGGCCCATTCATGAATGGCCTCCTTATGAGCTGCCCACCAGTGTGTTGGAGTGGCCTTCAATGCTTCTCTTAATGCCAACAAGCGTTGAGGCTCAGATACCTTTGCTTCAAACTCCTCGAGGAACCCAGTTAGTTTCGGTAGTCCTTCGTATATCGACAACTCAATGATTGCAACCGCGACATGGCACAACGACTACGTGATCAACCCACATTTTCTAAGTGATACTTCATGCATCCAGTTTTTCCAATTTTCCAACGCATCATCAGAATCAGAGGATGCAAAGCTAGCACTGCTCCAACCAAGTTCTTTGTCAGCGGTAGGATGGATGCAATCCTCAGAGATATTGTAACGTGATCCCATCCTCTAACAACTTCATCTTTGGCAGGTTCAATATATCGCCTTCCTTCATTAGGACCCATAGGGGTGATGACTTGGATATCCTGGTTCTCAAAAGTCATCAACCACTTCTTAAAATTTATCACAACCATGTTGTCATTGGCACATCCAATCCCTAGCAATGCAGGATAGGATCCCCCTCCATCAACAACTTCGATTACATCGAAATCATCACGAGTCCTCATACCCTCAACATCTACAACCAGATTCGACACACGGCCGATTGGTTGAACTTTGGCCTGATTAGCCAATCTCACCTGCACTGAGGACAAACCATAATCAACAACATAATTTTATAGGGCTGCCAAATGAAGACCACCTGATGTGCCCAGGTGGTGGCTCCTAGTATGACAAACATCTGCCTGAGGGGTCTATAGGAGTTGGTGGGAAAACACATAGGATGCCATTTCCAGGTATATATTGTTTCCATACATTGTGACTGGAATTCTTGTTTGGAATGCTTTTTAATATGTGGAAAAATCTTATCAGGAACAGCTTTACAGATTCATCCTGAAGCAATTTTGGCTACTATGCATCCACAGTACCTGAGGTCATCGTCAGATAAATTAAAATGTTATTAATTTCATGCTGAAGTCTCTATAAACATAGATATTCTTGTACACATCTTGATAAGATATTGTTGTGCACAGGTGGTGGCTCTCAGCACTACATATGTCTATCTGATGGGTCTACAAGGGCTAGTGGACAAACACATAGGGTACCATTGTGAGGTAGAGATTGTTTACGTACAATTTGACAGGAATTCTTGTTTGACATGTGTTTTAACATGTGGAATATTCTTACAATGCACAACTTCATAGCTTCAGGCTGAAGTAATATTGGCTACTATGCAGCCACAATCCCTGAGGTCATCGTCAGATAAATTCAGTTGTTATTTAATTCATACTCAAGTCTATATGAACATAAATATTATTTTACCTGGTCTTTCTAAGATCTTGTTACATGTAGAGGTGGTGGATTTGAGCATGACAGACGTATGTCTGAGGGTTCTACAGGGGCTGAAGGACAAACACATAGGACACACTTAGTGTCTTATTCCTCAGATACGCCATCGCCAGGTAGAGGTTGTTTACACATGTACATTCTGACTAGAAATCTTGTTTGATGATTTTTCTTGTTAACTTACATGTGATTGCCAGTTTTTGGTTTTGTACACGTGCTTCTAGACATTCTGACAATAATGATGGGGCACAAGATGATGCATCGGGTATTTCTAATGAACACATTTTATATGGACATGTATAAATTGATTGAAAAATTAGATATATATATTTTAATACTTGCACGTGCATCTTCTTATAGGGTTTGTTGTTGCTGATCCTAATCCACCTCCCGAGACAAGGAGACGTCATCGGGTGCATAAATATGCTCAAAATTATAGATATGATCCTCTTTACAGTCATCCTAGAGATGTTACTAAGGATACTCATTGGGAAGACAACATCACTATGCTGACTGTGGAAGAGATGAAGAAGCATTCCTCCAGATTGAAGGCAGAACTTGAATCTTCAAATCTCTCTTTTGGTACTCAACAATGCCTCCAGATTGTTATGCACAATCTAAATTGTTTGATCAAGACATATCTTGGGGTTGGACCATCAACCCATATTTTTCATGATATGATGCGTAGGAGGCGATTTTCAGTTATGGGTCACCACAAGTTTGAAGAAGTAAAGAAAGTTGTCACAAAAGAAATGGTCTTCTCATGTTTTGACTTGAGCCTGAAGACAAAAAACGCCTAAAGATTGTAAGATTCAATGATCCTTTTATTGCACCACACATTTATTCAAGGTTCCTATGTTCATATGGGAAGTTCCCAAGTAATGACGAGGTTCCTCAATATTTTGTCAAGATGCTAATTCCAGAGTTTTGGTTTAACATGGACCCCGACTATACAGATATGGGATCCAGTTTCTATGGTGCTGGCAAAGCTCGTCCATATGAATGACCTGATGCACGACAAGATGTTCATTATAGGCGTTTGATGCCTCGATTAGTACAACTGCATCCTAGAGTCATAGATTTACCAGAGGAGTTGGAAACAACATCCCAAATAGCAAGAGGCATGAGGAAAGAGATACGAGACCGTGTTGGGGCTGCATTGGCAGGGTGGAAATCGACCTACATAGTATTTCATCTGCATCCATTATGGATGCAGGCCCATTTGATGATTATTTTGATGATCACTTGAAAAGTACGAGTTGATTAGAGCTTGAGCAGTATGCAACATACTTTAGAGACAATTATAAGCGAGTCATTGCTCGATAAAATGAAAACAAGGACATGGTAGGTAAGTATGCTATAATATATGAAATTTAGTATATGAAATATAATGTTTTTAATATATGAAATTTATGCAGTATACCAAATTCATGAATGATGGCGATGTTGATGATACAAATTTGTTTGACCCAGAAGAAATAGAGGCTAGTGGCACAAATATAGATGTTGAGGAAATTCTAGTTTCACAATTTCCTCGAGTGATGCAGGTATGGATATTTCTTTTTGTTAATATTTAATTACTTTTTGTATATTTTGTCCCCAAATTTATGTATATATACATACATACATACATACATACATATATTGAATTTTATTTTGAATTTTCAGCCCACAGAAAACCATGATCCATTGGTGTTCTGATCCGAAGGTTTATATTGATCTGCTATAGATCCAAATCAATAGTTCTCCACATTCATTATATGTACTTTTCATTTTATTCAACAGCTAGCAGTTAATTGTTTTCTTGTCCTTTACACTTGGCAGCTTGGGAACACATATTCATGTAGTTTGTTGGTGATTTGACCTATTCCTAGTGTTGCTTGCTTATGGGGGCTTCACTCGTAGTCTTCTTCACTCATGTGCTAACATTGCATAATGTTTTGAGCCCACATGCATGGACACTTTGAGCTGGTATGCACTATAAATTTATGACAGTTGGTTGTTAGCATAGTTTTTGGGATTAGATGATACAAAAACTCTCTCTTCCTTCCATCTGGATGGTTGGTGTGACAACATTATGGAGTTGAAAGCCTTCTTTCACACTTTAGAATTTCATCATTTCTTTAGAGAACACAATAAGAGGGAAGACAGTATATCTAAGGAAGTGCTCCCCATGGTTGAGGGCATACTTTCCTTCACTGAAAATTATGAGGAAATAACTATTGGGGAAGACAAGCTACAACTCTTCTAGAGCAGAGCTTGTACCTCCTACTCTTCAACCTTTAGGTTTCTTTATCTTTGAGTATGGATGATTGAGTCTTTTAGCATCATATCGGATGTCTTGAGGATGACACCATCTCTCCTCTGAGGGTATTGATATTAGGACACTTCACCGAGCACTTCCTTGGATATACTGAACTGGGCTCTTTATGGTTCCTCCGTAGACATGTATGGATGATCTATCTTGTAAAAGTTGGTTGAGGACAAAAGGAGCGTACCATCCATTTGGACGTTCCCCTTATATAGCGATGACAAAAGTATATATAAAACTGTGTACCTTGAGAGAGAAAAAAGTCTTAGGTCTTGTTGGTCCTAATTGAATGTTTGTCTGCCTTTACGGTTCACTTTGCTCTTGTGGTTGTTGAGTCATGGTCCTATTCTTACTTGGTCCTAGCGTTATCTCAACGTGTTCTCAGCCTATTAACTCACTGCGATGTCTGCTATCATTGGTTTCTCAAGAAGGGGTTATCTCGTATGCGATTTGATTTTCTCCTCTTTCCTGCGGGTTTGTCTCTTGGGTTTTCCTCTGCGATTTTACTCCACAATTTTACCTCTGTGTCTTGTTCATTTCAGGGGCTGAGTTTTACCTTTGTGAATTGTTCATTCATGATCTGCGATTTGTTCATTCACGCTTTGAGTTTTACCTCTGGGATTTATTCTTTCTTCATGGGCTAAGCTTGATCTCTGCATTTTATTTATTTATGTCTCATCTTGTAAAGTGAGTCTTTGTGTCTTTCTCAGTCGCTTACCTCACAATTTTTCTCAGTGTGAGTCTCTGCGTTTTTCTAAGTCGCTTGCCTCACGATTTTCTCAACGTTAGTTCTTATGGGTTTTTCCTGTGTGTTGGTTTCTATCCCTGGAGTGACTGTGAGTTTACTCTTCAAGTGTGGATTATGAGTCACTCAAGATGACTGTCAGAGGGTATCCGTATGACTGAGTGTCTCTTGTGCTAAGTGACTGTGTGTCCTTAGCATGACTAATTTGGACATGACTGAATTACTCAAGCTTGTGCTTTTGATTGAAACCTATATTTCCGTTGACTAAGAGTCGAAGGTCCATTTTGGTCTGTTTTAACCCTCTCTCAAGGTACGTATATGGTTTACCGTGTTTGACTTGTCCATTCGGTGACAAGATCAAACTCAGAATTATCTGACTATAAGGAGGATTCAATTAATGGTTGTGATTCCTTAATGTTGTATATCTCTTGCACTGTATTTATTCATTCTTGTACATGAAACATGGTATGACATCTCAATGACCAACCTTAACGTAGTGAACATCAGAGCGTTAAGTTGAAAGAGATGAAAATTTGTAATTTTTTTGGGGGGGTTAGTGAAAAAATCTCTATTAATCCAGTACTTTGTTTAATGATTTATCTTGTTAAATATTTTATTGTTTGCTATATGAAAATTGGAAATTATTATTTTGGTTGGTGAACTAATCACTAATAATCCAGGACTTGCATTGTCCCAAGCCAAAGCAAAGATATATTTCTGATATATTTCTCATAGACAATTGCAAAATTTGTGAGGTAAGAGTTCTATCTATAATTTCAAGTAGTGGAACTTGAATGAAATTGGCAGCAAACATAAATTTTGAGCATGGTTATGGTTATGTAGCATGGTTAATGTCATGGTTATGTAGCATGGTTAATGTCATGGTTATGTTATGTAGCATTTTACATGGTTGAGACTTCAATCCTCATTTCTTTCTTGTCTATTTTGGCCAATCCCTGAAACCTAAAAGGGCATGGATTCAAGTTTTATGTGGTGCATTCATGGCAGATCGCTTGAAATTCTGGATAGTACTATTTCTTTATTGTGTTCAATTTCTTGTTGTTTTGGTCATGGGACTAGATGGAAAATTCTCTTAGACCTTTGCAAGTAATGATGTTTTGAATGATCTCTACCACAGTAGCAAAATAAAAAAACACACAAGGGAACTAGTCAAATGCCCAAGTTTTGCATCCAATTTTTTTTCTAAGTAAAACCACGTGGGTTTCCCTTCATTTCATAGATGGTACCCGATGTAAACGTGTTGGTGCATATTATCATGGCACCTTACCTGGTAGGGACATTCAGTGAGGAATTCAATAGAGGCACTTAGCTTGTGGGATTAACCCTGATCCCTTCTGAAGCTCAAGGTGCTCAACCACTCGAGCTACTCTATAGGGCTAAAATTTTGCATCCACTTTACTCCACTGTTCTTTTAGAATCAAAGTATATGCAACAAAACCAAAAATTCTGAGATGTTTCACCTTGGGTTTTCACACACCAAGATTCTTCAAGTGTACTGTTTTGCATTCCGGGCTAAAATTTTGCATGCAGTTTACTTTACTATTCTTTTAGAGTCAAATTATATGCAACAAAAGCAAAAAGTCTGAGATTATGGTGAGTTTTGGAACATGTATCCCTAGAACGGTGAGCTTGTTAGAGCATCTTGAAGACTACCTGGTTAGGGTTTAATCCATTGTATATTAGGAGATGAATATTTTGAGAAGAAACCCTAGGCTGTACTTGGTGAAAGAAAAAAAAAGAGGATACATCTTACCCAAAAGATGAGACGTATTTCCTTGGAGGACATTCTTGTGTGATGCATGATTATTGGATCTCCTTGTTCTGAGCTAGGGTTTTGGAGGGCTAGAAGATTGTACTAGCCTTGTGATAAGGCTATAATGTGTGCATGAACTTCATATTTATGGATATTTCATATTACTTAAGTTTCTAGTTGTCCAATACTTGTGTAAATTGTAGATTTAATTTTCAACCATCAATATTCTTCGTGGTTTGTAATTTCCAGCACTATACGTCTTGCTGATTTGACATAATCACTACTACATTTCGATCCAAAATTTGATGGCTCGTGGATTTTTTCTTTTAACTGTACCAAAAATTACAAAGATAAATTTCTTTTTTTAAATTGTGGTCATAAGCGTCGCTTAAGTGACGGATAGGCTCATAAGCGTCGCTTAAGCGACAACTAGCCTCATAAGCGTCGCTTAAGCGACGGCTGGTCAATCATTTAAATAAATACACTTAATTGGTCAATTATTTAAAATGGAAAGCGCCATCGCATATCCAACGCGTCAGTTCATTTTCCTACACACACTCATATAAATAGATGTACGCCTAGGTTCATTATCTCACACACTCAGTCTCGCACTTATCTCTTGGACAAGAAATGCAAAATTCCTAAGGGTTTTTTTTGGCCTTGTGCTTTTGTGGGGATCTTCCCACTTGGTCTTGGATTTTGGTCTTGCTCTTTTGTGGGGATCTTCCCACTTG
>LPNX010674971.1:0-28820 GCA_001517045.1 Pseudotsuga menziesii
TGTGGATCATCATCCATCAAAATTCCCTAGAACTATCCCTGCCCACCCTGGCCACTGGGACCACCTTGGTCCCCGTGATCTCTATGCACCCTGGCTTCCTCAGCCTCCTCGGCGTCGGCAGCCTCCACCGCATCTCTATAAAAAAGTACTGCTCTAGCTACTCGCCTGAACAGACGTAGCCAAATTGGTGGAACCCCTACTACAAACTCCTACATGGCTGTAGGTATATGCTCAATCTGTATCGTAGGTACTCGCTGGGTCAGCCTGACCAGCTTCCCCTCTAGTACCTGGATCAATCCTGAGTCTCCCCCTACAACCAGACGCATGAACATACGAGGGTGCCCTTCAGGGCAGACTGGTCCAATATCTGCATTTTGACACATGAATAGGATTAAGACTTGTACATATGTATATATTCTATCATTGGAAAATTCATAAAAATTTGAAAATGATAAAAAATTAAAAAATTACTTACCCATCTCGCCCCATATTCCTCCTGGAGGGAGGACGAGGTCGGGATCACCTCGGAAATCCATCCCGGCGTATGGAAACTGCTCCAGTGCCAGCAGCTGTCGTTCCCACCATGTATAAAAGTCATCATCGTAAACGCTGTGTACTATGTCTCCTCCTCCTTGGCGGAGGAGATGTCTCCCCACCGGCTCAGCCTCGGCTGACGTGGAGACCTGACCTGTAGTGGTATAGCAGGGCTCATGGCTGGTACTCTCTCAAAGAAGAAAGCCACTAGTATGCTGGCATGGCCAAAATTCTTGCGTCTTCCCCTTTTATAGTCGGATAGTTGTCTCTTCATGATGGGGAGAACTCCCGAGCACCAATCATAGAGAGCACCTCTAAAGCAGTCAACTACCACCCTCATTTGATTCCTGGTGGCCATATGTAATCCTGTTGACCCTGCAAGTCTCACAATGGTACTAGCTAATACCTGGAGTGTGAAATCTTGGATTTCTGCAATAAGAATGCTGCTGCCCTTCTTCTGAGTACCCAGTGAATAGAATATGTCAACATAGTTTTTGACACTCAAGGGGTCCCTGCCTCGGCCAGTGCCCTCCAAATTCACCGGTGCCCCCCATTGTGACAACCCGGTAATGAAATATATATCTTCCACGGTCATCTCTAAGGTCTCACATTGAAGATTGAACATCCCCATATCATGATCCCAGTAATTGACCATGAATTCCAGTAAGCATACATTTTCCCGCATGGGCGATGTACAAAAGAATTTCAACAACCCGCATGTCCTCAATGCTTGGATGGTGGGCATGCTTTGGAGCGCCGCATGATCCATTATTTCATGCTCCCTTTCTCTCCACTCCAGCACCATATTTTTCCTGGAAAATACAAGTAATTGAGTTCAGTATTCCATAATAAAATTTTGAAAATCTTGTATATTTTTAAAGTTTTACCCCATCACGCAGCATTCGTGACTGTCCATTGGGGAAGGTAGTGGATCATTCACGGCTGTCTAGTTAGACAACCCGCGAATGAAACGCGTATTCGTGACTTTCATGCTTAGCAACCCGTGAATGCGCACTGATGTAGTTTGGGATGATGCAAAATACTAAATTCACCATTAAATTTAATATTTGTTTGGATGAAATTGACGAGCTTAGGGTGTAGAATTACCTAAAGCTGACGGATTCCAATTCCGACAGTCCAATTGTCCACGGTGATCGATCAAAGGTAGAGGGTAAACTTTCCTTTTTGGTTCAAAAAGTTCAAATGGTGAGAAATGTTTTAATTTTCAAGCTATTTATAGAAATAATATTTCATAAAGTGGGTCTTTTTATATAGTTTGAAATGTCAATTCACTAATATCACCCTTTTTATGCCCTGGAACAAGTTTATCCGCTTTTACAAAGTGTTGTTGCTTCTATAGGGTGGTTTTTGCAATTTCCAACACATGTTGGCATCTTATCATTCCATATTAACCTTAGTATTTAACACTTTTCCATGGACTATGGTATTCTAAGCCATTAGTCCCTTGCCTCTACCATTGTTCTTCCGTGGCTAGGGTCCTTATTTCATGAGTATCATCTTTATATGCCTTTGTCATCCTTTGGTGCTCATGCCGCCACTGTTTTAGGTTCAGGGGTGTCCTCTTAGCTATTTTTCACGCCAAATAGAGATTCTTCTGAATATTGTTTTACAAGCTATCCCTTTATAGGACTCCCCGCCCTTATGGAGTTTATTTAGGCCCAGGTTTGACTCCTTCAAAATAGACTTGACTGCCAAGTTATCTCATCCGTTCAAGCTCGTTAAGAATATGTGAATGGGAATCCGCATTGGTGGTAGGTTATCTCTTTCTCGAACCATGTGGAATAATACGAGAAAGGATCACTCTCTTTTCTTTTGAATTGAGAAGAATATTCTCAGGTATAGGTTTATCACTTTTCCGGACCTGAGGGACTAAATTTACAGAAAAGGAACACCCGATTTGAGCTTAGTTTTCTATTTTTCGTGCTCTGGACCCAAACATGAAAAAGATTCCGAGTGTACTTTGTGTCTTTGTCATGCTTGTTAAACAATAAAGAACAAAGCAACGAGTTTATTGTTGTAAGCCCCATTTCTCGTAACCAAATGGATCTTTCCGAGTGATCTTACTTTCCTTCACACTCGTAAAACTCAAGCTATCTTATGCTGTTCTGGAAGGAGCGTTGGGTAGGTGGTAATTTAACCTTTTTCGGACCTCCCTGACTAAGTACAAAAAAGGTGCACCTTTTCTTCTTCGGAAGTTAAGAGAGTTCTTCTGTGGTTTGTTTTATACTTTTTCGGCCTCAGGAGACTAAATTGGACGAAAAAGGAACCTCCCTAGAGTCTTCTTTGGCGTTTTCAGACTCTCTAAATGTGAAAACACCAGCTGAGCATGTACTAGTTCGGGTTCATTAAATCCACGAATCAGTGAATCAAGCATTATTTTCCCATCTCTTCAAGCTTGTTAAAAAATGAAGAGGGAACCGAGTTTACTTTCCTAGACTCGTTAAAATTTAACAGGGAAGGTAAGGAAGAAGTTTTCTCTTGTTTTCAGTAATGGCAGCATGTCATCCTTGAACATAGCACTGTTTGTTTTTTGATATCCATGTTTCAGTGTCCACTTGTGTTCAGCTATCACTTTGATTTTCTTACTCCTCCTCTTGTCCATTATACCTGGGGAATCTGATCATGTCTCCTACATGACAAATAAGTCTAGTTGTTCCATTTCTTTATACGCTGCCTTGGGTCATCTCTGTGTTGTGCTCACTGTTCAAGGACTCTACCTAATGTCTGATCTATAGCCTGATCCCATCATTGTTATATCTGTTATCTATTTGTGTCTCCCTTCTTTTTCCCAATTCCTAGTCACTCTTGTGATCCGTTGGAGGATCTGTTGCCATCCTTATCATAGCATGGTTCCATTTCAGTACTTCCTGATGACGAAGACCTAGAGTTTTGACGATCGTACCTCTATATTCACTTTCATCATTGGTGAATTCCTTTGCTTCAGTTGTCAATTATCCCTTATTGGTTGACAAACTGTTGAATCCTTTCCATGTTCGACTTCAGCTTACCCTTATTCACATGGCTTGGATTGTACTGGTTCTTTGGGATCCTTTATGAAGACCTTAGTCCCTCACATATGGACTAAGTTGCGCAAGATTATGTTCGATCTATATACATAGCTTCTAGATCTTTGAAGACTCATCATTATTGTATATTGTGGCTTCGATCCACCTTTGTAATATACGTGGTTCTATACCCGTATCATATGATGTACTCAAATATTGTAAAGGAGCTAGTGTTCCAGTAAATTGAACATAGCATCCTCAGATGTAACTTTGTATATGACATTACTATGTATTGGTTTCAGGTACTCTCTCTGCTCCATTGGATTTCTGAGTTCTCCAGAGCTAAAGATTATAATGTATTTCGGCCATCGTTCCCCTCTGACCTCACACATATGGGGGTATCTGTTATACACCTGAATGGCACCTCTCCGTTCAAGTGCCGACATCCCTCATGTTTTCACACAAAAGGACATCTATGGATAGAGGTTTTCCCAAAACAATATAGCTTGGCTTATGATGAAATACATTCCTTATATACCCAGCTAGTTACTTTGCTATTTTACTATGTTGAGTTGCATTCGTGACTCTTCCTTTATACAACTCGCGAGTCATTCGCGCGTCCCAGTTGATGCAAGTCGCGAATCTATGTATTTGCGGGTTGCTCTTATGATAAGTCATGAATCATTCATGGGTTTCTCTACTACATACCCGCGAATGTGTCTCTTAATATTTAAACATAAAACACGCGCTAATTGGAGATTAGTTAACTCATTTAACTTAATTTCCTTAACTGCTACAACTTCCCCAACCTTTGAGAACTGCCTTATTTCACCCATATAAATACAGGCCTTGGGGAGGGTGTTGGTTACCTACACTTGGAGAGCAAAGTTATGCTGGTGGAGTTTATACAGAAGTCTTTGGAGCAGTGGAACTCAGAATCCTTTGGTTGCAGAGGAGTCCTTGTCTCAGGCGTTGGGTTGTAATATGAACTTCTTCATTATTGATAATAAAGAGAATCCTTCTTCCATATGTGTTTCATGTGTATTGGTTTGATAAATGTTTATGTTCATGCATCTTATATGTGATTTATCTAACCTTCTTATATATATATGAATCATCTTGTATCTGGAAGATTGTTTATTAACAGGTGAAAGAGGAGCAACCTTGAAGACTTTGAAGGTGAAGCAGAGTGGAAGAGGACTAGCAAGGATAGATCTTCGTTTAACAAGTAAGTCGTTCTAACCCTCATATTTCCTATTCTGCACTTTAGAAGTCAATTGTCTGCAAGTAATTGAGTATGTTGGTAACCCCAGACCTTAGGTTATTAGGTGTATAATTCTATACAACACTGATGCGAAGGCTCACTTAAGAGCATCAAAGGACTCCTGGGCTCGCTCATCCCAACAAAAAGTAGTGTCCTTCTTTAAAATATGCATAAATCCTTTAGTCAAATTGACAAACTTAACTATGAATATTTGCAAGAAATTTACCATGCCTTGCAAACATTGAAGATGTCTAATATTACACGGGGGAGACAATTGAAGTATTGCCTCAAACTTTAAGGGATCAACTCTTATACGCTACTTGGATACAATGAACCCTAGCAAGCGACCAACAGTCATGCAAAAGATGCACTTATGAGGATTTAACCTAACCTTTTAATGGTGGCATCTTTCAAATACTAATCTCAAATGGTATGGATGACTCACTCTCAGACGAGAATGAGCATAGCTCGCTGAAAAGTAGCTCCGACATTTTTAAGGCTGAAAGGCATCTTCCGATATGCAAACGTACCCCAAGGAAAAATAAATGCAGTCTTATGTTGATCCTCGGGTTTGATATGAATCTGATTATATCCTGAAACACCATCCATGAAGGAGAATACCTTGCTTCCTGCACACTCAGCCAAAATCTGATCAATAAATGGTGTGGAAAAATGATCCTTTAGACAAGCACGATTTCAATCACAGAAATCAATGCATATATGGATCGTTCCTACTTATTATCAACGAAAATGTGATTTGAAACCCACTCCATGAAGGGAACGAGATATATAAAACTAGCTTTTAATAGCTTCTCTATCTCAGCCTTAATAGTGGGTGCTTTTCTAGGATTCACCGCATGCAAATGTTGTCGAACTGCCTTCGCATTTGGATAGGTATTAATGTCATGTTCGACAATACGAGGGTCAATACCTAGAATTTCTTTGTATGACCAAGGAAATATGTCATGAAACTCTTTAAATAGCTTGGTATACTCCTTAATCTCATTAGGGGAATAATCCGCCCCAATGTAGACGTTCTCCACTTTGCCAGGATCACGAGAAATATTGATAGGAATAGTCGGTTATAAATTCGCCATGTTCCCATCGGCCATCTGACCAGGAGAGCACAATGGAACCACGGGACTACCAATCTTCTCACTAATGATCTCCCTAATATCCTCACGCTCCAAATGGTCAAGCTTGGGAACAAAATATGATCGATGATGTAACTCTTCCCAAGGTGACTCAACTCCAGACATGGCCTCAATAATGTCTTCATCCGATGGAAAAGCATCGTTGAGGAAATCAGGTGCATGCGATGACTCAATTGCCCATGCAGGCAGTACATACGGGTCATCCTCCTCCATCTACGGAGTGGAAGGACTCAGCTCTACAAGACAATCAAAATTCACTTGATATGCTGTCATCATTGTAGGCAATAGCACATCCGTGTCGATAGGTCCATTTGAAGGACTCGGTGAAGGAAGAATCCAAGGATATTCCATATGGGTAGTGGGAAAAGACACCAAATTCAAAAAGGATGAATCGCCACCAAAACTAGATCCGATCATAAGAACGGGCACAGGACAACTAAAGGTTCCCATAAGAGACAGATACACACCCACACCCACACTCCTAGTTTCTGGTTGAGAATGATTGATAATCGAGATAGAAGCTCCCAATGATGCACTAACACTCGGATTATGGAATGATGTCTGATAAATCGTAATGATATTTACATTAAATGGAAAGCATACCACTCGAAAGAGAGAAGAGGCTACGGCTTGCATACTATACATCCAATTCCAGCACAACAAAAGATTGTAGTCAATGGGCGCATCAACCACCTTGACCTCGATCGCGACAGTATTCCCTCCCAATTGGACCTGAAGAGAAGGAAGGATCCCATGCAGTCGAAATGATCTACCATGGTAGCATATTGAGACAACTTGGGGGAACCCAAACCCTTCCAACATGACAAAGACATCATGGAAGCAGCAACGCCTTCATCAATCATAGTGCGTTTGACGGTCATATTACGACACTCTACATGAATCAAAAGAGACACATAGTAAGGCAAGTGAGGATGTAGTCCCATGGTTTCAAATTTGATAACAAAAGAAGAGTTATCGTCATTAACCCCAAGAGCAGAAACCAAGGATTTCCTTTGCGGAGGACAACTTTGAAGTACTTCAAGTGCAGACATTGCACAAGGAGTCTGGCCAAAATACTCGACAACGGAATAGTTTTGGGTGACTCGGGCATTAGGATTGTGCACCGCATGCTTTAGGACTTCCTTAAGAATGCGAGGTGCAACTTCAGGTTTATCCATAGGGTTTTTGATATGTAAAGGGATCTCGGGTGGAGCGGGTTCTTTTCCAAGGTCTAGTTGTGATGAACCATAATCCTTCGCACGAGTCACAACCTTAGTAGCACACACCATATTGATACAACCATGATGAGTATTGGCCTTCTGCGGATTTTGATCTCGACCCGATGCACAATGAGGATCAGTGGTCCTTGAGTTCATATTTTGATTATGGGGTAAACGATTAGTTAGCACAGCTGGGACCTATGCTTTGAATCTCGAAGCATCTTCCATATGAGGCCACAAGTGAGTGAGGTGGTCCTCCTTACACAATTTGCAAGGAAACTTTACCTTACGTTCAGACTGCTTGTCCCCCCCAGCATTACAAGCATTCTTGTCATTAAAATTAACATTTTTCATTCTTCTTCCCACCCTTACGATTATTTTTACCATTTTTATTATTCCTTTCGGGCTGTTGGTTTCCCTTCTAGTCCGACGTTTGCACGAAAATTACACTCACCGTTTGGGTGGGTTGAGACAAAGTTGTGGCTTGCCCCGATGCAGATTGATTAATAGACAATTGGATCACTTGTTTCACAACCGAATCTATAGGTTTGGAACTTGTACAACCCACAATGCCATCGGCATGTGGTCGAGGATTGATCTTGGGATCGAAACTAGATCACGGAGCATTAGGTATAATCTCATATAAAAGTCTGGATTGCGCGTATATCAAATCCAACTCTTGTGCCCTAAAGATTGCTTGTTCCTCATTTTGGACTCTGGATGTAGAAACATCCTTCACAATGTAAGGTAACAACGACTTGAGGAACCACTCAAGGAGAAATTATGGTGGTATAAAGGCTCTAATCAACTACTTCCATCTACGCCACTCTTGAATATGATCCGAGATATGTGTGGCTTTGTCTTGTCGAAATGCCAAAAATAGTTCTATACCAACGTCGTAATGCACAAGTAGTTGAAAGTGATTAAGGAAAGTCATGGAAAGGTCATCGAATAAAACGAATGTCCCCCTTGGTAACTCTATATACAATTTTGTTGTAGGCCCGGTGACGGTGCTTTGAAATAGCCTTAAACAGATTGAATCATCGTGTAAGGAATTGGAAGAGCACCAAAGGTGAAAAGTAGTGGCATGCTCACTAGGATCTTCTCCAGCTTTGCCCTCGAACTTGGCAATGTCTGAAGGAATCTTGTTAGGGACGGTCGACCATGCTAGATCATGAGATACCGGATCATTCACAAGTCTTGATAAGTCAGGTAAGTTCAACATTGCGAGGAAAGGGAGCCTACGTTGAGCCGGTCCATGCCACGCTCCCTGATAGTTCTGGTTCATGTAAGGCTAATTGCTATAAATACCATGGCCTTGGCCATAATATCCTCCTCCCATTTGACCCATATAGGGCTGCATGGAAGCATTATGATGTGGTGTACCTTGAATATGCGGTGCTATAAAGACATAGTTTGAAGACTAAGTAGGTTGTTGATACTCGTACCCATAGGGTGATATTTCTATCCATACTGCGGTCCATAAGATTGTCCAGGAGAAGCTCCATAAGGTGTCCCATGGGATGTCCCATGAGAAGCTCCATAATTAGGGATATGGGGAACTCTTTGCGATGGACCATTAGATGGTCCAGAAACATGAATATGATTTCCTGACACAACAGGAGGTACTTGACTTTGAGACATTACCATGCAAGCAGTCACAGTATGAACATGGCTAGTAGCGATATTTTGGCCTGAAGGACCACGTGGATGAAGGGGAGGAAGGGTTGTCAATAATGAATTCGAAGGAGTAGGGTTCGAGGATGAAGGGACATGTGAAGGGATGTAAGTGGTGTTCCCTATGGTCATTCATCTTGGTTCTGGTATCCACATATGGTTACTAACACTAGGTCTAGGACGGACATGTGAGGTTGCTTCCACCACCGAGATGGAAGGTGCAATGTGACTGGTGCTCCCAAATATCTTCGCATAGAAAGGAATAGGAGTGCCCTTGGGCATAGTGCTTGGTTCAAATTCTGACTTGACATGATGTGTTAGATAGGGTGTAGGGATATCAGACATGCCATGATGAACATGACTAGTGCTTGTGGGTTCATGATGAGTCTCATCGCCTGGAAACCAATACTGGTGAGCTGTGAATGAGGGATCATAACCAGAATGTGAAGGTATTTCCAGTGAAGGATCATAAATAGGAGTAGAATCTGCATCCCCAACCTTGTGAGGTGGAGAAGACATCTCAGGAATCTCATCCTTGTGATCTCCCATCATGTGTGAATCAAAGTGAGTAGTTTGCTCGGACTATCTATTTATCTCTCCCAAAGGAGGAGGAGACATACAAGGTAGAAGTCCTGCTAAACGATGAGAACGGTGAAGTGCCGTGCTCGAATCCACAATGACTCAAAAAATGAAAAAGACTCGATCTAATTATGCAAATCCTAGGAAAACTAGCATGCACAGAGAATACACCTATAAAATATAAAGCCAAAACGCAAGCAAACAAGGGTAACCACTTATACTATGAAATGAGAACTCGACACAGTTCTCATTTTTCTCTCTCCTAATTTTATTAGCTATTATTACCTCCGTTGAAAAAAGGGTTGATACCAGTATCACACATTTTCATTTTGAGGCATTTTTTGGGCCTTTGAATCATATTTGTCGTAAAGTATTTTTAATTTATATTTTCAAGTGTGTTTTTTAGAAATTTAACAAAATAACATACATTTAGAAGCAATTTATAATGAAAAACATATACATTTTGCAATTTTTTCTTTAAAATAAGACATTTTTATGGACAAAATAAGTCATTTTTATTGACAAATTTGTAAAAAAATCTAGAAAATAAAATCATTGAAAACCATTTTCAATGGATTTTCAGAGATATTTTGTATAAAAATGATACTATTTTATATTATTTTCCAAAAAGTGACGATTCACATAAATTCAAGAAAAACTATACCATATATTTGTAAATAACATTTTAAAAACATTATATGTATAAATTTTATTTCTAAAATTAAGTTTGAATTTCAAAACATTACTAATATATCTTATTAAAAAGTTGTCAAATTTAACACTTTCTTCAAGACATGAAACTGATCAATAATATCATGCCAGTCAAATTCTTCATTGAAAATGGAATTTTGTGAGCTTGGCTTCCTTCACGAACGTCAATGTCCTCTTCCATTGGGTCTTCTATGTTTGCAAGATGCCCAAAGTGCTCCTTTCAAAACATCCCTCCTAATGGAGGTTGAGACTCTTCAAGTGTTTCACTAAAATTAAAAAAAAATACATTAAAAAAAATTACATGGATATTACATTAAAAAATATTTATAAAAAAATCATCTTCCCTCTTTGAGAAAAAACCGTCAATCTCAGTTATTCATAGCCTAAACAATGGAAGAACTCGCCCCATGTTTGGCGATGGGTTCAAAACTAGGTACCCTATGTAGTGGGTAAGTGTCGAATTAAAACCTTGTAATATAGATGATACTTATTATCCTAAGCTGAGAAAAAAAATCCAAGATTTAGAGGTACGGTACTTTAGATTGAATAATTAAAAACAAGAAGTGGAGATATACAAGAATGATTTAGCAACATTTCTTAGATTTCGTGAAAGAGCCAGAAGCCATGTAAATGGAAACCTCCACTACACCACTCCACTATAGAGATCTTGAGACATCATCTTGAGTGTAGAAATGTCATAAAGTGTACAATGTATATTTATCTAAAAAAAATTATTTTAAAATTTGATAAAAATAATAAAAATGCAAACTAAGCAAGGATAGTTGTGTAATCTCAAGCAATTAAGAACAATAAGAAATTATCCTTATAAAATAAAATATTTTTTATAAAGAATATACAATTAAGATAATAACAAATTAATATAAATTCTTATTATAAGAGAGAAGGTTAATATACTAATAAATTAATAATAATAATAAATTTCATGATATCAAAGAGATTTGTTCACTTTGACTAAAAATCAAATATATCAACATAGAGTTCAATAATTACTATACTATAATAATAATAAAAATATTATATTATAGTAATAATAATACATTTCAAGATATCAAAAGGATTGGTTTACATTTGCAAGATTTTTGATCAATCTCCATGCTTCTTTATCTCCTATGATAGTTTTTTTAAATAATTAATCTTGTAATTCTTGATAGCATCCAAAAATACTATGAAGGATCCGAAAATAATACATTAACTATATCGTATTTTTGTTTTTTAGGATGGAGCAATATATTTTTTAGCGATATGTTACGTGTTTGAGATTTAAAACTGGTTATTGTAAATTTTATTCATTTAACAATTATACATTAAAAAGTATTTCTTTTGGTTCTAGGTAAAAGTTTATGACCTTATATTTAAATCCTCAAATTTAAAACTGGTTATTGTAAATTTTATTTGTTTAGCAATCTGGTTGAAGCTAAAATTTTATAACTTACAGTATTTTGAAATCCCTCCTGACTTACCATGACCCTTGCTGCCTGCTGATATCGACCTTGCCATGGCCTGATACCGATCGCCTGACTGCTGATCTACTTGCTTACTTACCGCTTTGACATACCTTGCTGCGACCTGGTGAATGACAAAGAATGATTCTGCTTCGCTTGAAAAAAGCACCTCACTGATCATACGCATTTACCTACCTTACCCACCCGAACTCCATACCCCTCCCTGGAGAAACCTTCTCAGCGCACCTAGAATTACCAAAAGCGAGCAGTGAAACCTCAAGTCCACAGTTATTGAATAAACCACAGTTATCCCATCGAGACACGAAACAATATGGTGCAACGGAACAAGTAAGTCCAACAGTCGAAGGAGATAGTCCAACGGAACACGGCTTGCTTATTGGCAGCAATAATGTATGTCCCCCGCTGGTGGTGGGAATGGGAATTGACTGAAGAGGGAGGAGGGAGCGCCGCTCCACTCCCTTGGCCACCAAAGAGTGGCCCCTTACTGGTGGCATGATTCTGAGAATTGCACCACCAGTAAGGGGCTGCTCTTTGGCGACCAAGTGAGCGGAGCGCCACCAGTGCTACAATTGCGACGTGATCGAACACATCTCTCAGGATTGTCCACGCCACTAGTGCTACAATTGCGACGCGAGGCTCTCTTCTCTAATTAACATCATCCATCCAAGCTAGTCATGATAAATCATCCATAATCGCAAGGTAGCAAGGGAAGCAGTCTTTGGATACTCGACCCCATCCATCCTGTTAGCTGTGTCTCAGAAGTTCTATCTATATATAATAAATCCAATGGCAATTAAACAATTTATGCTAAAGGTTCTGGGAGTAGTTCCTAAGTAAGGTGCGGAGCATTTATCTATATGAAACTGGCTCTCCAAATCATCGCTTAGCGGAGCCGTTTTCTTTTCAGCATCGTAATTACGTATATAAAATCATACATTGATTTACAATTTGAGAAGCATATTACAACATGATAGACAGATGGATGGAATTTTTGGTACGGCTGAGTCGATTGGACAGGATTTATTCTTACTAGGGTTGATCAAGTGATTTATCGATGGCCTATAGTGGGGGTACGCTACACTGGATGAAGTAAGATTATTTGTAGAGGGCATTCATTTCTATTTTTACCCCGGATCGGGGTAGGTAATAAGTTCGCTTGGAACTTATTCTACAAAATAGCCTCTCCTTTAGTCAGTTGAGTCTCTACGGGTCCTCATTCACCAGTCTCTTATAAATAATTTTTATTTTGAGCGCACACAGCAATTCCTCATCAGAACATTCAAATGGATTTTCAATTTATTAAAGGAGGCCCTTTCAGAATGGTTCTATATAAGAATTCGTATGCCCTTTAGCCACTAGTTGATGCGGTTTATGCAGTCGATCCCAGGTTTCATTTACAAGCGTTGCTGCCTCATCATAGTCCTTCCCTAAAGGTTATTCCCACTGATAGACAATCATATCCGGTTGTCATAGCCTCAAGTCTAGAGCAGCCATTTCTATCTCTCAGGATTGTCCGTGCCACCAGTGCTACAATTGCAACGTGATCGAACACATCTCTCAGGATTGTCCGCAACCTTGTAGAGCTTCGCTCCGCTCCCTTGGCTGCCAAAGAGTGTCCCCTTACTGGTGGCGCGATTCTGAGAATCGTGCCACCAGTAAGGGGCCGCTCTTTGGTGGCCAAGGGAGGAGAGCGCCACTAGTGCTACAATTGCAATGCCATCGAACACATCTCTCAGGATTTTCCGCAACCTTGTAGAATTATATGTCACTGCAAAGCCACAAGACACAACCGGAATGAGAAAGACTTTATGTGAAAATTAATATAATGTATTTTTTAAACTTTACCTATTCAATAATCACTCAATAGTTTATCTTTTAATATTATAAATGTTCACAATTGTAATGATTTTTTACTTGCTTCTCTCGTAAAGGTTCATCAATTTGACATTTTGCTGGTGTATTTTCTGTTTCTAAAAGTTTGTCATTGTCAAAACATTTTATTTTATTTTTCTTTCAAAATTACATTCCAATGTAAAAGTTAGTGTACATTATAAATATTTTTAATATAATAATATTTTTACTTATATGTATATCGATTTTATTAAATTTACATTCTTTCCTTATTAATAATATATATTTAAATCATATTTCATGTCGCATACCCCAATTTTGTAAAATAATGTTAATTGTTTTAATTATATTCCTGAGACATTATATTCAATTTAATGCTAAGTAGGAATTGATGACTTAGCAGAGTCAACAGAAGTGGAATGCAATTCAGAATATTTTATTATTAATAAATAAATTGTGGAGACAACAGCATGGGAGAGCTGTTAAAAAGAGGTTACAGGTCAAACTGGTGGATGGAACTAGGTGGAGGGCAAAAGACAAGTGGCAGCATCCTCACACACTTCCTAAGTTGCAGGTGGCAACTTCCCTATAATTGGGGTCATGATCCCCCAAGAAAGTGGGATCAGAGCAAGTGGCTCATTAAATGACAATTAACCCAAAAAGACCTAGGCAATCTTTTAAAGGTACTCAATGAAGGGAGCTGAGGCTGCTCAGATATTTTCCAGAGAGAATTCATTTTGGTGAATGATATTCAGGAAATTCATTGAGGAAAGGGGGAAAAACAGTAAGTAAGTTGTTCTGAGAGGATGGCTGCAGTAACTTAGTTATTACAGCTTGTTAGCTGGTAGAACTTACGGATAAGTTCAAATTTGATACTGAGTGTAGAAGACTGGTATCTAACTATTGTTGCACCTAGTTCCAACCAGGGAGACGAGAGCAAGCTCGAGGGTCCTGAGGAGTTGCTGTTTGAGCGCTCTCCAGGAGTTGGTAGGGAGGAACGGCCTCCCATTGCTGTTGTTGTCCAAAGCTTAAACAGGTTCTAACACTTGATTGTTTATGTTTTTTTAATAACTGTGAATGGTTGAATGTTATACTGTATTTATGATATAAAGACTTTACTGGTTTAGTGATATAAATGTTCTTAGTTAGCAGTAATAGAATCTGTTGATGAAGAATAAAGACCCACTGTGTTTTTCCACATCTGAGTTTACCAGACCGTACTCCAGCACAGGGGTAGAATTATAAAAGGATGTATGATGAGATTACAGAATAGTAGAGTGTTTCTTTGCTTATTATCAGGAGTAATATGGTTTATGTTATAGATAAAACTATTCCCTTGTATAGTATTTTATTCTCAGTAACTTTATTATTTGTAAAGAACAGATAGAAAAATGTAATAGTTGTACTAAAGAAAGGATGAACTAAGTATACCTGTTGTTTAAGTCTTATAAATGTTATGTTCCAGTTTGAAAGAACCTAACTTCTATATGTTGGAAGGTCAACTCTGATAGTAGGAGTAATTAAAGATTGTTTAAGATTCTACAGTTAAAACCTAGTTGTGTTAGTCTGTATTTATGGTTAGTGTTGTAGTCTTTTAGTTACTAAATCTTCTTTTTATTTTCGACTGAGCTCAATTAGATTACAGAGCTGTTATCCTATTCTCTTCGATGGTAAATGAATGTTACTATATATATAAGTATATGAGATATAACTTAAGTAGTATTATATGAGTTATATATATATTTATATACATGTAGTATTGCTAAACAGATAAATTAAATAAACAACAGAATGTTATAAAATAAAATAAATAATAATCATGGAAACGTAGGTACTCTCAGGAGAGATAATACTTTTATTGTATTAACAACAATAAATCTTTATTGCATATACTATAGGAGTATTACCATTATGGAACTTCAGGTAATGTATTTATTACATTAATTACAAACTGAAAATGATTATACTTTCTGTACTGTGAGGTAAATAACAATACTGAAGAACATTAAATACAATAAAGTAAGAATGTAAAGACGTTGTATAAGCTGAAGGGTATAAATTATAAGTTAAACTTAGAAATTTCCTAATAACTAGTAAATCAAGGTGTAAACCGAGTATAGAATCCTTGACAGTAAATTCATAAAAGAAATATTAAAAGTAAAAAGAAAGTTTAAGTACATAATCTACAGTAAACATTTAATAAAGTGCTCGACTTCGAGTTTAAAACTATAATGTATAAAGCCTAACTGAAAACCCTTGTAAATTCCGAAGTGCAGTATAATTAATAATAAGTACTGAAATACATTATTAATAGGTTATTTTTATATAAACAGAGAACATTTTATTATTTCCTTTTATACATATAAAAGTATTTAGAACAGAGCTAGCAGTAAGGTAATAAACATTTCCAGGTAGGGTAACTTTCAAACAAGTATTACTTAATCTATTATTGATGAACATAAGTTTAATAGAAAACTTGTAATCAAGGTTACTCTGTCAGTAACCTCAAGTATTCTATTAAAAACATTCAGATTTTACATAGTATAACTATTATAACAAATTATAAACAATTACCCAGTATATTATAAAAAATACCGTAAAAGAAAAACTACCAGTGAATACTATGAATAAATCATAGAGAATAAATCAAGTACTTTTCAAAATTCACAGAATTCGAAGGTATCGAGGACAGATAGGCTTATTAATCCAAGTTTAAAAATTAATTGTTTCAAAACTGCACAAGTAACATAATATTAACTTAAAGAAAGTAGCATGGACAGCGCATAGCTCCAAGTTTAGGGTAAACCCTAATAAAAATTTAAAGTATGTACTCGAGATGGAGTTTTATATCCTTAGCACTTACGGCTACCAACATATTTTTTTACAAAAATAAAACTTACAGCCTATACCAACATTAATACATCATTATGCAAGTTTACACAGTATTCACACACAGACCCAAAACTCACAGTCTTGGCTTCAGCCAAGCACCCTTGCTAAACAAAGAGTGAAACTCGTTTAAACAGCATTCACGTTCACTAAACTGAACCAAGGTAACCACGAGGGTCACAAACCGCGAAGTCAAGTCATGACTGCCCTAGAGGAGCAGCAAGGAGGAGAACACCATGGGTAAAACCAAGCTTACCGGGAGAAGCCAGCTACTGAAGTCCTGCGCCTTCCATTCCAAGAGAAGAGGTCAAACCCTGCAACGAAGGATAAACCTGTTATTAAAAACCTTACTAAATATTGATGATTGAGCTAATGCTGTGAAAATAAACTAACTGAAAAAACCCTGTAACATACCTTAATTTCTTTTAATAGAAATACGGCCACTAAAGAACAACACGACAACCACTAGCAGGAGGAAGGGTAAACCCTTCATTTACCATCGAAGAGAAGGAGCTTGCTGAAGCATTGGGTAACCTGTAAAGATGAAGGATGAATGGCAACACTAAGTTAAGGCGACGGACTGTACAGTAAAGAACTCGAGCGGGGGTTGCTAATGGAGAAAACCATAAGGGAATCGATGCTGCCCAAACATCTCACAGCAAGTTATTTCAACACAGTAACTTCCTCACAATGCAGCAAATGAGCCACGAGGAGCTAAACCAGCATAGGCAATGACTAGCAGACAGTGCAAGCAGCGAGATGGACCAAGAGGTTTTGCAGAGTGGCCGAAGGCCCGAAGGCAGCGGAGAATGATGACTAGGGTTGTGTCAAACCTTTATAAACGATAGTGCATGGTTGGGAAGAGCCCACGTAACCCCTTTTGATAATTGGCATGCAGTGGGTAGGAACTCTATAGTTCCACGACAAAGATCACCAATGATTTCTTTTCACAAACCAAATCATAACGCGGGAATTCCTCAAGGGTTCGTAATACCATAGCTATCACCTGCGTACAAAATCAACCATTTTAAACATTGGAATGATGTTTATAAAACATTATAATGTATAATTGGTTCATCGTTGATCTCATACACTTAAGTATGGAGAAATGTATTTTGTTTATAATAAGATATAAGAGTAAAGAAGTAAGACTAGTACTATGTTGTAGTTTATCTATAAACCTATTTTTTTCTATATTATGAATTACCCTAGTTCACAAATGAAGTAAAGGGAATAATAATATAAAGTTTTTAGAATTGTAATAATTCATATGAAATGATCAATTGAACATGATGATAGTTTTACTCTTAACCTTATAAACTTTCTTTGATTGTAAAATGACAATCCTATTAATATTCAGAGAACCATTTTCATTGGGACAATTAGACTTTTATCAAATTCAAGCGCAAGGGTTATAGAAGATATTATAAGAGTCTTTATATGATAAGTAGCTTGGGTAAGTTAGCCTTCTTTGTTTGATAGTATAGCCATGAAACTCATAAAGCAGTGTTTGAGTATAATAAATCTAGGATTGATTTAAAAGTGTTTTTTTTTTTTATATCCAAATATTGACCATGGAATAAAAGTATTATTCCAAAAACAATGTAGATCCTTAAAGTAATAGAGGAAGACTTGTATAAAGTATTAAACATTGCAAATGCTTGAAGTAAAAAAAGTATAGGTTTGATACTAAAACTCTTTACTCTTTTATATTTACACTTACGAATTCAATCTTGGCGTGATGCAGTAATTATGAATAGTAAAAATTGGATCTATGATGTTGTAATTCCACCATGCTTGCTGCTAGTAAAGAAATGTCTATTGCATTTTACACTTGCATTCAGTATAAACATCCAACGGTTTCATACTCCGTAAAAATGTTACTGTTTTCTTGAGAGAGAATAGTTGCCATCATTACTAGTAGGATTCAGTTCTCTATCAGTAAGATCTTAAAAGAAACCATAGTTAAAGCTTTACCTGTAGAAGCTTGGTAAATCTGACTAGAATATATATACTTTTACTGAATAATTTTTGTACAGTGAATCGTTATTGAACACTTTAGAGATTTGCTAGCAGCGACCCGAACATCTTACCTATATATCTGTAAGAGAAGGAAAACTGTTGCATTAGCTCAGAAGCTAAGTAAGCCTAGTCTTTCATGACATTCCCACCTTGTGGTCGCAAATAGAAAACAAATCAGTAACTGAAAAGAAACTATTCTTAAAAGATAAGTATAATCAAAATATCATTCAGTTATAATTCTAGTAACATAAAACTAATCAAACAGTTAACGGCTGCATTTGTTAAGAATAAATGCTATTTTAAAAAATTTTAATTTTTTTGGAATATTTGGGGTTTTGACATGTGGTATCAGAGCATGGTTCAAATTCTAGGCCTTGATGCAGCCCAACTAGTTTCCATAGAACAATAAAATAATGTACTAACCTGTATTTTGTTTTATGAAAAGAACAGAAAATTTCTTTTTCTGAATCTAATAGGTAGGTATGGAGAAGATAGGAGAATACGCTCAGGAGGAGTCTCTCAACACAGAGACAAGACAAATGTGCAGAGAACCTATGTTAGAAGAGGTAACTGCTCACTCTTCAGAGCTGATGCAAACTATAAAGGATTTGAAGACTGAAATAGAATCAGTCAAGAAGGACAATGAAAGGATTTTGAAGACTCAAGAAGATTTAAACCAAATTTTGATGGAAAATATTCAGACTGAAGGAAGGAACAAAAGATCCGAATCTGAGGAAGCTAGCCATCAGAAAGGATCTAAAAAGATGAAGCTAGCTAAACCTGAAAGCAGTTCATCATCTGAAGGTTTCAGGGAACAACAAAGCTATTACACTACTAGTGACAGTAGTGAGGCTGAGTTGTATGACAGAAAGAAGAAGTATAGGCCATATGAAGAGATTTCCAAGGAGTTTAAAAAAATAAAGCCCCCAAATTTTAACGGAGAGACCGAAAAAGGGGAAGAAGCAGAGTCCTAGTTATCCAGGATGAGGAAGTATTTTCAGATATACAATTATTCAAATCAGCTGAAGGCAAGAATGGCCATCTATAATCTCTCTGGAAAAGCAGACATATGGTGGAAAGATCTGAAAAAAGTCAAGGGGATCAAGGAAAGAGAAGTTAATTGGAGTACCTTTAAAAGGTACTTCAAGAAGAAATTTCTATCCGAACAATATTATGAAGAAAGAGCTAAAGAATTTTACGAGTTAAAGTTAGGATCCATGACTATGAAGGATTTAAACAGTAAATTCTTAAGCTTGTTGAGGTATGTAATTTATTTAGTCGATGAGAAACCTAAAGTGCAGCAGTTTCTCAGCTGTCTGCCATATCATATCAATGACATAATCGAGTATGATAACCCTAAGACTCTGGAAGAATCCATGCGAAAGGCTAATTTCTGTTTTGAACAAAACAAGAAGAAAGAAGGTATAGCTAACTGGAAGGCTAAAAAGAACAGCAATCAGCCTGAGTTTAAAAAGAAAGAATTTGTACCCCAGAAGAATTTCAAGAATAATAAGAACAGAAATTATTCTAATGGTAAGCACTTCCAGGGAAATAGAAATGGTGCTTCTAATAATTCTAATAATTCCAGTAACTTTAAAGGCAAGGAAGTTGCCAACAATCACGGGAATTTCACTAAGACTTTTGAAAGAAAGGAGCCTGTTAAGTGCTAGGAATGTAATGGCCCGCACTATGCCTCGATCTTCCCAAATCGGAAAAAGTCAAACAGAAATATTCACACTGTGCAGGATGAAATGACTGTTGGAGAACTTGCAAGGACTATGCACAGAATAAATGCAGCATTGGAGAATCACCAAGCTGATTATCAGACTTCCATGGTGGAAGTAGAAGGTATGGTTAACCAAACCCCTGTAACCATTTTAATTGATCCAGGGGCTAGTCTTAGTTACATTTCACCTCAGGTAGTGGAAAAGTGTAAATTGATTATTGAAAAGTTTGATAGTTCCTGGTTAGTTCAATTAGCCACTGGGGAAAAAAGGAAAGTAACCTGTTATGTGAAAGAATGTGCTTTAGTTATGAATGATTTTAAAACTACAGTTAAGCTTAATGTTTTTCCACTTGGCTCGTATGATTTACTGATTGGTATGGATTGGTTAGAGCAGCATAAAGTAGTTTTAAACTATTTTGATAAAACCTTTACGTGCGTAAATAATAATGAACAACCAGTAATAGTTAAGGGTATTCCTAGGAAAACTGTAATCAGGCAGATTTCTACCTTACAACTTAAAAGAGCAGTTAGAAAAGGGTGCAAAGCCTATGCTGTAACTATTACAGATGAGGCAAGTGAATCTGAAAAAGATAAGTTAAAAATAGAGGATATTCCTTTTTTAAACGAATTTACTGATGTTTTTTCGGAGGAAATTCCAGGATTACCTCCTAGGAGGGAACTGGATTTCACTATTGAGCTGGTACCAGGTGCTATACCTAGCTCGAAGGCTCCATATCATATGAATATTTTAGAACTCAATGAATTAAAATTACAGTTAAAAGATTTAATAGATAAGAAGTACATTCGACCTAGTGTCTCTCCTTGGGGAGCACCGGTCATCTTTGTCAAAAAGAAAGACAGAACTATGCGACTATGCATAGATTACCGTCAACTAAATAAGATGACCATTAAAAATAGATATCCATTGCCCCGCATAGATGATCTGTTTGATCAGCTACGTGGAGCTATGGTGTTCTCCAAGATAGACCTGAGATCAGGATATCATCAGGTAAGAATTAAAGATGAGGATATCTTTAAGACAACCTTTAGAACAAGGTATGGACATTACGAATTTGTCATAATGCCATTTGGGCTTACCAACGCCCCAGCTGTCTTTATGTTCCTAATGAATAATATAATGCATAAATACTTAGATAAATTTGTTGTCGTGTTTATCGATGACATCTTAATTTAATCTAAAAATGAAGCGGAACATAAGGAACACTTACGGATAGTTTTACAAGAGCTGCGAGAGAAACAACTTTTTGTGAAGTTCAACAAGTTTGATTTCTTTAGAGATGAAATCTAGTACTTGGGTCACGTAGTGACTAAAGAAGGGATTTCAGTCGATCCCGAAAAGATTTGGGAAATCGAAGATTGGCCAGTTCCAAAGGACGTAACAGATGTTAGGTCATTTATGGGAATTATCGGTTATTACCGGGGATTCATTGAAGGCTTTTCAAAAATAGCTAATCCAATCACTTTCTTGCAAAAGAAAGGCAAGAAATTCAATTGGAACTTAAAGTGTGAAGAAAGTTGTAAGAAATTAAAAACCTTATTAACAACTGCGCCTATTCTAAGAATAGCAGATCCTAATAAGGATTTCGTGGTATGCACCGATGCTTGTAATGACAGTTTAGGCGGTGTGCTGACTCAAGACGGGCATGTCATTGCCTATGAGTCCAGGAAGTTAAAGATCCATGAAAATAATTATGCAACTTATGACTTAGAACTAGCTGTTGTTATACATGGCTTAAAAATGTGGCAACACCACTTAATAGGCATAAAGTATATTTTAATGACTGATAATAAAGGTCTGAAATACCTTTTAGATCAGCCCAACTTAAATGCAAGACAAGCAAGGTGGTTAGCCTTCTTGAGTGAATACGATTTTGAAATTCAACACATAAAAGGAAAAGAAAATAAGGTGGCGGATGCTTTAAGCAGAAATGCAAAGCTGAATTTTATAGCAGCGATCAGCACTTATGCTTCTGATTTAAATGAACAGCTTACAGAAGGGGTAAAACAGGATGAAAGTTATAAAAAATTACAAGTTACAGCGAAACAAGAACCTATAGAAAGCTTAATAAAAGGTTATAGTCTAGATAAAGATGGATTTTTATTGTTTAAAGACAAACTGTATGTGCCTAATGTGTCTAAGGTTAAGTTGTTGATTTTGGATAAGTTCATAAAACACCTTATTCAGGACATCCAGGTTACCAAAAGACTGTAACCATGCTAAGAAAAGAATATTTCTGGCCTAATATGAAATCTGAAGTAGCGGAATACATAGCTAGATGTTTGGACTGTCAACAAGTAAAAACCGAACACCAACATCCAGCTGGTTTACTGCAACCATTGGCTATTCCTAGTTGGAAATGGGAGATCATCAGTTTGGATTTTATTACTGGATTTCCCATAAATCAGAATCAGAATGATTCAATTATGGTGGTGGTTGACAAGTTAAGTAAAGCAACATATTTCATTCCTGTCAAGACTACCTACAAGGCTGCCAATATAGCTGATATATTTTTAAAGCATATTTTTAGGTTACATGGAATACCTAAGGTTATCATTTCAGACAGGGATCCTAAATTCATAGGGAATTTGTGGAGGTCCTTGTTTATGGGATTAAACACAACACTGAATTTCAGCACCTCTTTCCATCCTTAGATAGACGGACAGACTGAAAGAGTGAATCAGGTGCTGGAAGATCTGTTAAGAATGTATGTTAAGGATCAGCCAGGTAAGTGGGAGGACTACTTGCATTTAGCAGAGTTTGCATATAATAATAACTATCACTCATCAGCTAATTTTAGTCCATTTGAAATTTTGTATGGGCATAAATGCAACACTCCTATCTCCTGGAATAATCCAGTATATAGATTGGTGTTAGCACCTGAATTATTGAAGGAAATGGAACAGATTGTGAAACAAGTACAGCAAAATTTGAAGGTAGCACAGGATCGACAAAAGAGCCAAGCAGATTTGAAAAGAACTCCCAAAGAGTTCCAGGTGGGTGAGCACGTGTTTATAAAGGTAAGACCAAAGAAAAGCTCCCTAAAACTGGGGAGTTGTGCAAAACTAGCACCATGTTACTGTGGTCCGTTTGAAATTTTATCCAGAATTGGTCAAGTTGCATATCAGCTAGCGTTACCCTCTAACTTAAAAGTGCATAATATTTTTCATATTTCTGTTCTGAAACAATATGTTCATGATGCTACTCATGTGATTGATTGGAATGTTGTACAGGTGGAACCAGAAGGAGAAATTCTGGTGGAACCGGACTGTATCCTCGGGAGGAGGGAAATTACTCTGCAGAACCATGCCATTGGACAGGTGAAGGTGCAATGGAATCACCTTATTCCTGAAGAGGCTACTTGGGAACTCAAAAGTAAGATGCGGGAAGCATACTCGAATCTGTTCCAGGAGGTTGCAGGGGATGAAGAATAAGTAACATTGAGGACGATGTTACATTTTAAGGGGGTGTGTATGTCACATACCCAAAGTTTGTAAAATAATGTTAATTGTTTTAATTATATTCCTGAGACATTATATTAAATTTAATGCTAAGTAGGAATTGATGACTCAGCAGACACAACAGAAGTGGACTGTAATTCAGAATATTTTATTATTAATAAATAAATTGTGGAGACAACAGCATGGGAGAGCTGTTAAAAAGAGTTTACTGGTCAAACTGGTGGATGGAACTAGGTGGAGGGAAAAAGACAAGTGGCAGTATCCTCACACACTTCCTAAGTTGCAGGTGGAAACTTCCCTATAATTGCAGTCATGATCCCCCAAGAAAGTGGGATCAGAGCAGGTGGCTCATTAAATGACAATTAACCCAAAAATACCTAGGCAATCTTTTAAAAGTACTCAATGAAGGGAGCTGAGGCTGCTCAGATATTTTCCAGAGAGAATTCATTTTTGGTGAATGATATTTAGGAAATTCATTGAGGAAAGGGGGGGAAACAGTAAGGAATTTGTTCCGAGAGGATGGCTGCAGTAACTTGGTTATTACAGCTTGTTAGCTAGTAGAACTTACGAATAAGTTCAGATTTGATACTGAGTGTAGAAGACTGGTATCTGACTATTGTTGCACCTAGTTCCAACCAGGGAGACCAGAGCAAGCTCGGGGGTCCTGAGGAGTCACTGTTTGAGTGCTCTCCAGGAGTTGGTAGGGAGGAACGGCCTCCCATTGATGTTGTTGTCCAAAGCTTAAACAGGTTCTAACACTTGACTGTATATGTTTTTTTAATAACTGTGAATGGTTGAATGTTATATTGTAGTTATGATATAAAGACTTTACTGGTTTAGTGATATAAATGTTCTTAGTTAGCAATAATAGAATCTGTTGATGAAGAATAAAGACCCGCTGTGTTTTTCCACATCTGAGTTTACCAAACCGTACTCCAGCATAGGGGTAGAATTATAAAAGGATGTATGATGAGATTACAGAATAGTAGAGTGTTTCTTTGCTTATTATCAGGAGTAATATGGTTTATGTTATAGATAAAACTATTCCCTTGTACAGTATTTTATTCTCAGTAACTTTATTATTTGTAAAGAACAGATAGAAAAATGTAATAGTTGTACTAAAGAAAGGATAGACTAAGTATACCTGCTATTTAAGTCTTATAAATGTTATCTTCCAGTTTGAAAGAACCTAACTTCTATATCGTGGAAGGTCAACTCTGATAGTAGGAGTAATTAAAAATTGTTTAAGACTCTACGGTTAAAACCTAGTTGTGTTAGTCTGTATTTATGGTTAGTGTTGTAGTCTTTTAGTTACTAAATCTTCTTTTTATTTTCGACTGAGCTCAATTAGATTACTGAGCTGTTATCATGTTCTCTTAGATGGTAAATGAATGTTACTATATATATAAGTATATGAGATATAACTTAAGTAGTATTATATGAGTTATATATATATTTATATACATATAGTATTACTAAACAGATAAATTAAATAAATAACAGAATGTTATAAAATAAAATAAATAATAATCATGGAAACATAGGTACTCTGAGGAGAGATAATACTTTTATTGTATTAACAACAATAAATCTTTATTACATATACTATAGGAGTATTACCATTATGGAACTTCAGGTAATGTATTTATTACATTAATTACAAAATGAAAATGATTATACTTTCTGTACTGTGAGGTAAATAACAGTACTGAAGAACATTAAATACAATAAAGTAAGAATGTAAAGACCTTGTATAAGCTGAAGGGTATAAATTATAAGTTAAACTTACAAATTTCCTAATAACTAGTAAATCAAGGTGTAAACCGAGTATAGAATCCTTGACAGTAAATTCATAAAAGAAATATTAAAAGTAAAAAGAAAGTTTAAGTACATAATCTACTGTAAACATTTAATAAAGTGCTCGACTTTGAGTTTAAAACTATAATGTATAAAGCCTAACTGAAAACCCTTGTAAATTCCGAAGTGCAGTATAATTAATAATAAGTACTGAAATACATTATTAATATGTTATTTTTATATAAAAAGAGAACATTTTATTATTTCCTTTTATACATATAAAAGTATTTAGAATAGAGCTAGCAGTAAGGTAATAAACATTTCCAGGTAGGGTAACTTTCAAACAAGTATTACTTAATCTATTATTGATGAACATAATTTTAATATAAAACCTGTAATCAAGGTTACTCTGTCAGTAACCTCAAGTATGCTATTAAAAACATTCATATTTTACATAGTATAACTATTATAACAAATTATAAACAATTACCCAGTATATTATTAAAAATACCGTAAAAGAAAAACTACCAGCGAATACTATGAATAAATCACAGAGAATAAATCAAGTACTTTTCAAAATTCACAGAATTCGAAGGTATCGAGGACAGATAGGCTTATTAAGCCAAGTTTAAACAGTAATTGTTTCAAAACTACACAAGTAACATAATATTAACTCAAAGAAAGTAGCATGGACAGCGCATAGCTCCAAGTTCAGGGTAAACCCTGATAAAAATTTAAAGTATGTACTGGAGATGGAGTTTTATCTCCTTAGCACTTACGGCTACCAACATATTTTTTTACAAAAATAAAAACTACAGCCTGTACCAACATTAATACATCATTATGCAAGTTTACACAGTATTCACACACAGACCCAAAACCCACAGTCTTGGCTTCAGCCAAGCACCCTTGCTAAACAAAGAGTGAAACTCGTTTAAACAGCGTTCAGGTTCACTAAATTGAACCAAGGCAACCACGAGGGTCACAAATCGTGAAGTCAAGTCATGACTTCCCTAGAGGACCAGCAAGGAGGAGAATGCCATGGGTAAAACCAGGCTTACCGGGAGAAGCCAGCTACTGAAGTCCTGCGCCTTCCATGCCAAGAGAAGAGGTCAAACCCTACAATGAAGGATAAACCTGTTATTAAAAACCTTACTAAATATTGATGATTGAGCTAATGCTAATGCTGCGAAAAGAAACTAACTGAAAAAACCCTGTAACATACCTTAATTTCTTTTAATAGAAATACGGCCACTAAAGAACAACACGAAAACCACCAGCAGGAGGAAGGGTAAACCCTTCATTTACCACCGAAGAGAAGGAGCTCGCTGAAGCGTTGGGTAACCTATCATGATGAAGGACGAATGGAAACACTAAGTTAAGGCGATGACCTGTATAGTAAAGAACTCGAGCGGGGGTTGCTAATGGAGAAAACCCTAAGGGAATAGAAGCTGCCCAAACATATCACAGGAAGTTATTTCAACACAGTAACTTCCTCACAATGTAGCATATGAGCCACGAGGAGCTAAACCAGCATAGGCAATGACTAGCAGACAATGCAAGCAGCGAGATGGACCAGGAGGTTTTACAGAGCGGCCGAAGGCCGAAAGGCAGCGGAGAATGATTACTAGGGTTGAGTCAAACCTTTATAAACGATAGTGCATGGCTGGGAAGAGCCCACGTAACCCCTTTTGATAATTGGCATGCAGTGGGTAGGAACTCTATAGTTCCACAACAAATATCACCAATGATTTCTTTTCACAACCCAAATCATAATGCGGGGATTCCTCAAGGGTTCGTCATACCATAGCTATCACCTGCGTACAAAATAAACCATTTTAAACATTGGAATGATGTTTATAAAACATTATAATATATAATCGGTTCATCGTTGATCTCATACACTTAATTATGGAGAAATGTATTTTGTTTATAATGAGATATAAGAGTAAAGAAGTAAGACTAGTACTATGGTGTAGTTTATCTATAAACCTATTTTTTGTCTATATTATGAATTACCCTAGTTCACAAATGAAGTAAAGGGAATAATAATATAAATTTTTTAGAATTGTAATAATTCATATGAAATGATCAATTGAACATGATGATAGTTTTACTCTTAACCTTATAAACTTTCTTTGATTGTAAAATGACAATCCTATTAATATTCAAAGAACCATTTTCGTTGGGACAATTAGACTTTTATCAAATTCATGGCCAAGGGTTATACAAGATATTATAAGAGTCTTTATATGATAGGTAGCTTGGGTAAGTTAGCCTTCTTTGTTTGATAGTATAGCCATGAAACTCATAAAGCAGTGCTTGAGTATAATAAATCTAGGATTGATTTAAAAGTGTTTTTTTTTATATCCAAATATTGACCATGGAATAAAAGTATTATTCCAAAAACAATGCAGATCCTTAAAGTAATAGAGGAATACTTGTATAAAGTATTAAACATTGTAAATGCTTGAAGTAAGAAAAGTATAGGTTTGATACTAAAACTCTTTACTCGTTTATAGTTACAGTTAAAAATTCAATCTTGGTGTGATGCAGTAATTATGAATAGTAAAAATTGGATCTATGATGTTGTAATTCCACCATGCTTGCTGCTAGTAAAGAAATATCTATTGCATTTTACACTTGCATTCAGTATAAACATCCAACGGTTTCCTACTCCGTAAAAATGTTATTGTTTTCTTGACGGAGAATAGTAGACATCATTACTAGTAGGATTCAGTTCTCTATCAGTAAGATCTTAAAAGAAACCATAGTTAAAGCTTTACCTGTAGAATCCTGGTAAATCTGACTAGCATATATATACTTTTACTGAATAATTTTTGTACAGCGAATCGTTATTGAACACTTTAGAGATTTGTTAGCAGCGACTCGAACATCTTACCTGTATATCTGTAAGAGAAGGAAAACTGCTGCGTTAGCTCGGAAGCTAAGTAAGCCCGGTTTTTCATGACAATCCCACCTTGTGGTCATAAACAAAACAAAAATCAGTAACTGAAAAGAAACTATTGTTAAAATATAAGTATAATCAAAAGATCATTCAGTTATAATTCTAGTAACATAAAACTAATCAAACAGTTAACGGCTGCATTTGTTAAGAATAAATGCTATTTTAAAAAATTTTAATTTGTTTGGAATATTTGGGGTTTTGACATTTCAAATGGAATGTAAAAGTTAGTGTACATTATAAATATTTTTAATATAATAATATTTTTACTTATATGTAATATCGATTTTATTAAATTTACATTCTTTCCTTATTAATAATCTATATTTAAGTCATATTTCAAATATTTGGTGACAGTTTTTTTTAAATGCTTTTACACATATCAATGAAATGATTATGAATTTCTAATAATAATATTACAAGGAATAATTTCTCATAATT
>LPNX010674971.1:28980-52492 GCA_001517045.1 Pseudotsuga menziesii
TAAACTCTAAAAGAGTTTTTGATAATTTATATGAATAATTTGTTCTTGTAGGGTCTAATATATGATTTCATTATGAATCACAACATAATTTGTTTGATTTTAAATGGTTTAGTGGTGAACTTATTTACTAAATATTTGTTTTTGTTTCGTATGCAAGTTTCAAAAAAGTTGTAATTTATCTCTTGAAGAAAAAAATCTTTTTCCAATTTAGGGGTTGATTTCAAAGTTTTTGTAAACAACAGTATGGCATGTTTAGGCCATGGCTATATTTTTTAACCCCCTCCCAAAAAATGTGTATACTGGTATCAACACTTTTCTATTTGGGGGGTGTTTTGGTGTTTTTTATGCAAAAATCATCGTTTTTTATGGCTAGAGTTCTCATTCTTAGTATAAAGTTCTTGTTTCATAGTATAAGTGGTTGGGTAGGATATGTGAGACCCTGAATGAAGCAGGTATGTCTCACCTAGGAGAGGCTTGAGACTCCCATACACAACAAGCGGATGTTCCTAACCAATTATAGTGGCCCTTAGCTTCAACGCATATAGAGACTGTGCTGTCTAACCCCTACCTGGCCAGGACATCTGCAAAATAACCTCTGTAAAGTACCCCCTCAATAACCTAGGTAAGGAAACTAAGGTCACCTCAATATAATCAATGCTCAGGCGGATAGTCATAGGCGGGATTGACCGTATGGGCACGGTAGCAAAGCCTAAAACTCTCGAAAGAGCCTCCAGATACGAATACAATCCTGGAAATATCTCCAATGCTACTTAGTTATGACCATGGGTCATCCAAATCAATAACCGCTCACACTTCCTCGTGTGTAACTCCCTTGTAAGAGGAAGATCATGAGAAACACTAATTATATAAAGGAATTTCACACACTCACCTGGATAGACATATAAATGTTTCGTTTAGTGGTCTTGGGGAATTTACTGACAATGAACTATTCCAAGACCCTAAAACCTAATCTTGTTGGTGCACCCTATAAAAGGAAAGAGTGTAATTCATTTTATTATGCGTTGATTTTAATTGGATTATTACTCAAAAAGGGCAAATGGTCATGCAACTAATGATGTTATGACGCAACAAGAAGTAAAATGCACATGTAACCATCAATGCAAATATACTGTGTCAAATGAAAAATGGGGTATGCTACTACGTGAAGTACAAATTTTCCTTCACATGAATATGCAATCATTCCTATATGAAAATATGACTAATACTCTCCAAGCAAACCTAATGCAAGTACCATGCAAAATGCAAAATTCAACAATGCATAATGATGCAAAAAACAAATGTTTTTTGTATTTTTTGAATTAAAATGAGATAAAAAGCAAAAGTCTAACTCTACAACCCCTGGAATCTACAAGCACTATCAGATAACACCCAAGCAAAGCACTAAGGTAAAAGAGACCTAATGCACTAATCCCAAAACAAAAAATAGAAAATGCAATGATAAGAATATTTTCAAAAATTTAAACTAAAAAGCATCTCTGGTCAGAAATAGAGGTGTATACAGACTCCAGAAGCATCATAGAAGACTCAACAATCATCCAAACTCACCCAACAACACTTAATATTTCCGCAAAAGCAAAAAATTAGGGCATACACGACTGTGTGCAGAAAATCCGAGTATATACGCAGCTATTCTAGGAAAAACCGCGTGTACATGCGACTATAAAGGCAAAAATCGCATACAGGAAGAAAAAGAGATAAAAAAGCAGGTAAATAGACAATCTGAGACAAAATTTACTCCTATCAGACACTACTAGGAAAACATGCCCCTAGACCCAACACAGAAACAGAGAAATCAGAGCAATTCAAGAACATTGAATGCCAATAAAACCCCCAAAGGAAACGACTAGGAATTCCCCAGTATGGTCTCCAATTCTTTTACGGAGAAAACTTCCTATGGCTTGGGGTACCACAACAGATAGATTAACCATATAAATCAATCCCTTCCCATATGCAATAGAAATAAAACATCTAACACTAAAGGATCTTGAAACATACCTTATTCTAGATGGTTGATGTAGATCATCATTGAGCTTTTCCAATCTTGCTTGTGTTAGCAATTTACTCTCTCAACAATCAGAAAACAAGACAAGAATGCTATATAATGGTGTTATATCTACTCTAGCATATATAATCAATAACATATAATCATTTGAAAGCATCCATGGATTCAATATTCATTTAAATACACATTATTGGACAGGAAAAGATATTTGTATTAATATAAATCAGAGATTACAAGAATGACAACCTCTGTTGGCACGTCTACGAACCGGAGAAATTGAGTCCTCCACTTGGGCCTCCACCACTTCAATCCTCCATATCTCAATATCAAGCCACAAGCAAAGGCAATCATGGGAAGAACACAAAGTTCTCCAAGAGACAAAGGGATGTATACTCAAGTATAAGCTTCGGCAACAATGGACTATAGTTTTCTCACTCTTCAATTCCTCCCCCTTTTAATGTATCCAAAGGGTTCCTTATATAGTGCTTCAATGGGGTTATGGAAGGTCGAATTCGATAGATCTCAAGGCATATGATAAGCCAATAGACAAGTGACTCGGCTCCACATCAAGGAAAACTGCAAAAGTATTTGGCCTTTTCCACACATCCTGATGTACGCAGGTTTAAGTGTCATATCCATGTATATACACAAGAATGGGTTTAAAAGTCATGTATAGAAAATAATGCATGTTTTTAGGGATGATCTTGGAAACATCAAAGGTACAAAAATGGTCCATGGGGTCTAAAGAGTCTGCAGAGGGATAGGGAAGGCCATAAATATGTGATCCACCATGTGTGGTAAAATCATCTCTAACACTAGTATCCATAGTCAACCTATCCATTAACTTTTCCATTGGTTTCTGCATCATTTCAAATTTGATATAATTAGATGAAGAAGCAGAAGAGGTGGAGGGAATAACTTCTTCTCTACCTTTCCTCCTATCAACATCTACTCTTGTTTTATTTTCCCACATGCCATCATATTGGCTTCTACTTCCAAGGAATTTGTAAACACAATAGGAAGGCTGGCTGATTTTCTTTCTCTCAACAACAATGAAAATTCATTATCAAATCCTTTTGCATAATGAAGTTTAGAAGCACCAGCTGAAGGCTTAATATCAACAGGTATTGAATTATAGACTCTCGTGAACCTACTAGAAAACTCGTGGACTGACTCAAAACCTCTGTTTTTAAGATTATTGTACTGGGAAAAGACTTGTAATAGACTCTGCTTATCATCCCATCTATCCAAGAATGCAGTTTGGAAGGCTGCAAAGTCTCAAATAGACCCAACAGGTCAATCTTTATACCACTTTTTGGCTTCCCCAGACAAGCTCTGTGCAAACAATCTCATCTTAACATCCTCATAATCAACTTATTCCAAATCTATAAAGTCATCAAATTTTCCAACATTATATTTTGCAGTAACATTTCCTTCTCAATCATACAACAAAATCCTCTAGGCATAATTTAAGTGAAGATCATGTAACACCACAGGCAATGCCAATGGGGCAAACCTAGCTACAACCATTGGTCTAGGTGGATTTGGAGCAATTGGTAAAGGTTGAAAAACTGGAGGATTCTGAATAGGAGGTTGGAAAGTATGAAGCTGAATGTTTTGGCCAATAGGAATAGTTCTTTGTATTTTTACTAGAGTTTGAAGATTCTACCACAAAGAATCAAGAAGACATGATTCTATCCTACTAGGGTTAATCTCAACTTTCTTTAGGTCAAATTCAGATTTTGATTTTAATAGTAATATTTCAACACTAGTTTCCCATTCATATTCTTGTATACCGTGAAAATCTTGAGATGATGATGCACCAAACCGAGAACTATTTATTTTTTCTTTATTTTTATTTTTAAGCATTTTTTCTGGATGTTCCACACTTTGCAAAGTTTCAGTATTAGGATTGCCTCTAGTGTTCACTCTCCTGAAATCCAGGATGTATTTTTGTAATACTGTTTAAAATGAATGTGAAGTCTCCAAGGAAAATGAACAACCTTCTTTTGCATGTGGAAACTTCTGCTTTCCCATAGAAATTTTATTCTCTTGAAACTTTACAATCCTTGTCATTCTTCCCAGGGATGATATGCACATTCGTTCCCTGGAAAAGGCGCCAATTTGTTAACACTGGAAAATTACCAAAGGTTGTAAAGGCTATTCCTAGGTAACAACAAAACCCACTTTTAAAGAAAAAATTAGATTTTTGCTCTTCCGAGAGGGATCTCTCACAAAATATTAACAAGGCCAAATATGTATAAGAAAAACAGTTTGTAGTTGGTAAGATTGGTTGAAAATGAACACATGACCATTGGGCTATGGATTCAAGATATGGATATAGATAAACATAAATTTTGCATGGAAGTTTTAAATAGAGGAAAGGTAGCTACTCAGTCACAGTCAAAATTTGATTTTCTGGTGAAAAAGGAAGAACATGAATATACCACTAACACAGAGCATTGTAAAAATTAATTCTGTATAAACTTTAGAAGAAATATTTGGTTGACATCTGAAAAGAGCAGTTAGAGCATAGTAAATATGAATTCTAAACTGTTATACTCTCATTTCAGAAATGAAGGAAAACATAATGGAAATATAAACTGGAAAGACATTCACATGAGAAGGAAAATTATAGACTGCAACATGAAATAACACATGAATCTCTGATTAAACCTCAACTTTTGGCTCTGTAATTTTATTAAGAAAATACTATGAATACACAAACCTCCAAAATCTCATGGATTCCAACCCTCGCTTCATCAAATGTATGAATACTTATACAATTACTCCTTCAGCTGAACAATAAACCTAACTGTATAATAGTTTCAACCATTTATTACATGTGTCAAATCATTTATCTACTACAAAATAGTTATGAGATAACAAAACTTCTTCACTAATTATTTTAAAATAACATTCTATCATAATTATGCCTTTCGATGCAACTTCTCTGCGCTGTCTTCATTGATGTTTTCATGGCTTTAATTGTTGATGTATTTGTAACTTCAAAATGTATTCACTTGTATATCTTATGTATTGTACCCCGATGTTTATTCTGGGAAGTATCTATAATGTAATTGAGTCATGTCATACCCCGATTTTCTGATCAGGAGATTAAATAATGTAAACAAGTCATGTAAAGTCATTGAGGTTAGCCCTCCATTGTAAGTCAGGCCAATAGTCCCCATAATTGATTCAAGTTTAACCCTCATTGTTGATAGGATGGAAAATTCCCCATAGTTTTGGGGCACTAGGGTTATTAGACTCTCCTAGAGAATTCATCCCTGGTAAGTAATTGTTAAGTGAGGCCGGTGTGTTGGAGTGGACATAAAGTGAATAGAAGTGAGGCTCTCCTCATTTCTACACATCACACACACACTCACTCACTCGGACACATGAGTGAGATAGGAGAAGCTCTCTCAAGTGAGAGAGAGAGAGAACAACTGTTGGAGATCATGTTTTATGTCTTTGGGTTTTACTACTGCCATTGGTGCTCATTCTATCTCTGAGGAAGTTGTGGGTTTTTCTCCTTTATGGTTTCCCCGAGGAAAATTCTTTGTGTCTCTTGCCTCTTGTGATTTTTGTTGTGCATGTTATTCTCTCAGATAAGATCCTAAATCATATTGCTTAAATGATAAAAATCTAACATGGTATTAGAGCTAACCTGAGAACAAGACACTGTGCAGCTACAAAATCTAGGGCTTCTACTTTTTGGATATATCTTCACAATACATCAACAAAAGGATTCTAGGCTAACTCTCCATTGAAGGGTGCATCTTTCTATTGAAGGAAAAATTTGATTCTGGGAATTTTCAATTTTTGCTGTGGGAAATTAGGGATTTTCACAGAAGAGGAATTTTTGAGTGAGCCAGAGATAGGATTAATCTCATAGTCAAAATCAAATATTAGATACCTGGTTCGATATTTTTGGTTGGGTGAAACTTTGGGAAAGTCAAACCCTAGTTTGACCCCTGGCCTGAAAAACCCTAAAATACAGAAACTGATAGTTTTGGTAGATTCACTATATAGCGCGATTGGAGAAGGATTAGGTGCCAAAAAATTCATATATCAAATATAAATTCTTGATGTACAGTGTGTCCAAGTTTCAACCTCATATTCGCTATATTATAGGAGATATTATTCCTCCAAGTCAGGGTTCTAGCCTCTCCCAAGATTCATCCCTAAACAAGACACCTGTGGAGAATTCCTATATCTAGGGGTACGAAGGTCCAAATGAAATTTCTAAAGACATTCCAAAAAGGGTACAAAATTTAATTTCGGTGGTAAAATTATCAGACCCCGAAGATGAAATAGTGACACGTGGAAGTCCGTAGAACGTTACTATGGTGAACAGTCCTGAAACAGTTCACCTTGGGAAAACACTACTAAGTCCCAATTAGTGAAACCAATTCTGATGAAACCTGTGGTGTTAGAACAAGGATAGATGAGGATAAATTAGTACAAAATTTCAGACATAGAGGAGTACCATGTTCATAGATACCATATAAACAGTATCATGCATTTCTGCAGAAGAAATTGGCAAACTAGGGCTTCCTGTTCTGGGAGCTTCCCTCAACTATTTTCAGAAGATGAGTACATTGGACAGCTCACCTTGAAGAGGTATATATTTCTATCCAATAAGATATGAAATATTTCATGTTTTGAAAATTAGGGTTTCTATGACAAACCCTAGATCAGCCAGCTCCAGAACGTGGATGGACACCTCAAATTGGTAAGATCTAAGATTTTTATATTTACATTTGAGGTTCTTATTTCAAAATATCTAATCACACCAGCTTGATGACAATATTGGTGAAAATGACAAATTCCAAACATGGAAGTATTGGATCTCACTTATTCTTGAAGAAAATGAATTGGACACCTACATAAGTAGAGAAGTTCCAATTCCAGAGGGAGATGAGACTAAAAAAAAATCCTTACACAAGACAAACTTGGTCAAGGCCAAGAATATCATTGTTGATTCAATCAGGGATCACTTTATACCACAAGTGTCTTTCCTAAAGACACTGAAAGAGATGTTTGATTCCTTGACCAAGCTATTTAAAGAGAAGAACATAAATCAGAAGATGAATTTTAATAAACAGTTGAAGAATGTGAAGATCCAGAATGCAGAGAGCATACAGTCATACTTAACAAGGGTCTCTCAAATCAAAGAACAACTTGAAGTGATAGAAGAAGAAGTGGATAATGCAGAAGTGGTGATAACCACCTTGAATGGCCTCCCAGGATAATGGGATTCATTCATTCGAGGAATGTGTGCCGGAAGGAAGTAATTACTTTCAATAGACTATGGGAAGAGTGCACACAAGAAGAAGTGTGACTCATAATAAGATAAAAGAAGATGGGAGCAACTGAAGATCAAGCCCTCATGATTCAAAGAAGATCCCTCAAGCGATGAAGAATATGAAGAACTAAATTCTTGAAGTAACTCTTATCCATCTAACCATTTGGATAAGAAATTATGATGCTTTGAATGAAGAAGATGATGAAGCTGAAAGAAGGAGTCTACCCACGAAACAAATAAAGATAAGTATTCAATTGTCATTTCATGATATTATTTTGTTATGCATTTGTTTATGTTCAGTTGATGTGTTATGCATGATAGAATGTTTGCATTAATGACAGTATACTACTAATATGCATGTGATGGGTAAGTAACTCATGGTGCTATACAAATATCCATTTCTACTTATCTAGAATGAAACCTCTTTGTTGACATATTGGATTAGTGAAAAATCTCAATGATGTCTTGGTAGAGATGGAAGGCATCTAGAAACATTTCCATGAGATATGGATGAATGTTGTATTGGATAAAATAGTTGCAATATAATATATTTATGCATAAGAATTTTCCACTATGAATATGCCTTATGAAATGTTTCTAACCATACAAATGCATTTGACTTGTAGGAAAGATCATGTACAATCGCCTGCAAGCAAAGAAGGATGAGACTTGTTCTAATGAACAAGTGATGAGAGTTCAATATGAAGAATAATACGATGAATGTAGCAACATCATTGATGCACAACCTTCCAGCTATGAAGAAGTGGCCAAGAAGATAGGGAAGACCAGTTCAAGAAGAATGATGTCTAGGATGTAGTATTGAGACCTGAAGGAAATTCATAGTTCCATCATGCAGTAAAGGGAAACATAGTGGGATACAAGGCAATATTCATAGCATGAGACATAGATTATGAAGAGACATTTGCAGCCACTAGAAATACACATGACACGAAGAATCATGTGTACAAATGAAATAAGGCCTTGTATGAGCTTAGAAGGAACCCATGGGATAACACATACATGAGGAGCTTGAATATCACCTAGTGTGGAAATTGAACCCAAGAGATAGAACAATTAGTCTCACAAAATTGCTAATCAAACATGCAAAATTCACACCAAATGAGACTGAAATTTGAGCATAACACTAATTGGTATTCAATAAGTGTACATTATCCAACGTTGTGAAGTAATAGGCTACTACAATATATCATTACATGAGAGAATCAAATGCATAAATATGCCATTCAAAATAGTAAAAAATTAGGCCTACTAAATCTAGTCAAATCCCCCATAGGTGCATAAAGCAGTTTCCAGATCTATGAAGATGCTCATGAATTTTCTAATTCAACTGGGAAAGCTAAAGAGGGATGGAAATAAAACCCATACATGCTTTTATTTGGAGAAAATGAGGGAGGATGATGTGGGCAAAAAACAAGTCAACTACACCTACTCTAGCTTTTCCTTTTTCCTTAAATCATAATAAAACAAGACATCTTTTCAGAAAAAGCAGATATATGCTTTGGAGGATTTGGAATAAAGTAGACATGCTAAATTGGGTTTCCAGGATGTTTCCCAAGTTCTTCAAGACTCAGTTTTAGCATGTGTTGACTTCTAGAACTTGTAGAAGGCAACTGCTTCATGACTCAGTTTTAGCATGTGTTGACTTCTAGGACTTGTAGAAGGAAACTAGGATAGAATGGAATCTAGGAAACTAGGTAATAATACAAAAATAATTAAATTAATGTCTAAGGTAGGTAACTATGGGTTGATTATTCTAACACCCCCCCTTAATCCTGAATTTATGAGTAAATATCAGAAAACTATAGGGCCTATAAACAAGGCTTAGTCACCCTTTACATACTGCTTGTCCATACAACCAAGGAAAGAGGCAAAAACGCAGTAAGAAAATCCTCCCTTAAACATGGACAAGAGAAACAAAATTTTGGAAATCTTGTCATCAATCATGCTTCATAGCATGATCATCAATCCCCAGTAGTGATTTGAGATTGTTGAAGGAGATGTCTGCTACTTGTTCTGAAGATGCATAGAAGAGTAGATCAATGGTACCATCATGCACAAGTTGTTTGATGTAGTGCATATGGATCTCAATGTGCTTGGTTCGCTGTCTCTGAACTGGATCATTTCAGATTCGAATGGTTCTATGATTATAACAGTAGATAATAGTTGAAAACTCTGATTTGAAACCACATTCTCCAAGTATCCCCTACAACCACAAACATTGAGTTGTTGTATTTACAACTCCTCTATACTTTGCTTTTGTATATGAGAGTGCTATGGCACTCTACTTCTTGCTTGACCAGCTGATTGGTCCTTCTGCAAGCATGAAAAAATATCCTGATGTAGACTTTCGATCTATGTTATCACCTACCCAATCACTGTTAGTAAACCCAGTCAAATCAATGTAATATTTTTCTTTGTATAAGATCCCATGATTTCTTGTTCCTTGAACAAAGTTTAGGATCCTTTTGGCTTCTCTCCAGTGGATCTCATGAGGCTGATCCATGTATCTAAAAGCCACACTAACTGCTTCTTCAAGCTTAACTCCTGAAAGGAAGGGAGTCTTGCTTCGCTTGCAATAGTTCATGTTGAACTTATTCAGCAAACCCAAAGCATACTTGGACTGATGTACTTTGATTCCATGTTGGGATAGAGCAATTTTGAGACCCAAGAACTGGCTCAACAATCCCAAATCTATCATAGAAAATGCATGGTTCATTTCATCCTTCAAGGAAGCAATCTCTTTCTTTGAACTTCTTGTAATCAGAAGTTCATCCACATACCAGGAAATAATCATCAAAGAACCATGAATCAGATTCAAATAGAAATTAGGATTATACTTGCATCGAACAAAACTCGATGATAGCAAAAATCCATTAATCTTGGCATACCAAGCCCTGGGGGCTTGCTTGAGCCCATACAATGATTTCTTTAACCTACACAATAAATATGGATTAGAAAAAAAATCTTCAGGTTTTGCATGTAAATCTCTTCAGTGAGATATCCATTTAGGAAATCACACTTCACATCCATGTGATGTACCTCCCACTGCTTCGAAGCTGCAATGGCTAGAGCTAGTCTTATGGAGTCCATCTTTACCACTGGTGCAAAGGTTTCATTGTAGGAAATACCATGTACTTGTGAGTATCCCTTGGCTACCAATGTGGCCTTATATTTCAAAGGTGAACCATCAGAAACAGACTTAGTCTTGAAAACCCACTTACATTGAACTAGCTTCCTCCCTGGGGGAAGATCAACCAGTTCCCAAATGTTGTTCTTCTGGAGCGAGCTGAATTATTCTTTCATGGCTGTTTTACATTTGGATCATGTGCTACATATTAATATATATTTGGATATTATTCAAACATAATATAGCACTTCTTATCAAAGAGAGGATCTTTCACACAAAGGACACTCTCAAATTGAGATCTAGTCCTCCTAGTGTCACTAGGATTTCCAGCTAGTTCCCCAACTGCATGAATGGTCTTTGCTGCCCATTTTGGTCTTGTAGGACTATTAGGATATGCAATCAAATCATCATTATCAGACATATCATAATGAGAAAACTCATTAGTCTCTTCACTTACAATCAATGGATTTGGTGGTGAAGAAGACTCTCCAACTTCAACTGCTACTAAAGGCTCTTCTTGGAACTGAACACTTCTTTGAATGAAATATTTATTAGTGCTGAATTTGATCAGCTTATACCCTTTTGAATATTTAGAATACCCAAAAAATAGGCACTCTTAGATTTGGGGCTGCAAAGCCTTCCTCTTTTTAGTTGGAATTCTAGCCCAAGCCTTTGGGCCAAAAATCTTGAAATGGGTTGCATCTGGCTTGTGCCCACTTCAAGATTCGAAAGGAGTCATACCATAAAGTTGCTTATGAGGCACCCTATTCTGGATGTAGGATGCATAGTTTATAGCCTCGACCAAAAAATTTGGTGGCAAAGTCTTAGCCTCCATCATGCAGATTCCCATCCCCTTCAGTGATCTGTTCTTTCTCTCAGCAACACCATTTTGTTGTGGTGTGTAAGGGATTGAATGCAGCATCTGAATACCTGCATATTTACAATACTAAATGAACTCGGACTTGAGATACTCACCACCATTTCCAGATCTAAGGATCTTGAGTTTCTTACGAGACTGGTTTTCAACCAAGGCTCTAAAGACTTTGAAGAGGTCAAAAACTTCAAACTTATGCTTTAGGAGGTGAACCCAACAATAGCTAGAAAATTCGTTGTAGCAGGAATTTATCCTTGCTACAGAGGCAGGAATGGCTCCCTTTTATCTATAGGACAGAAGGGTAGGTTCCTGCATGAATAAATGATGAAAATAAAAATGGAATGTAAAGAACAGTAAACTAAACTACGAACAGAAAGAAGAGAGAAGCAATGTTGAACCCCTCTGCAATAACAAGTTAGGGTTCCGCCTCCAAATACCTGCAAACAAAGATTAAGCTACAATAAACTAAAATACGTGCTAAACAATGTTAAACATAAACTTGCAAATGAAACAAGGGTTAGAAATCAAAGAAAACTAAGAAACAAATGCGAAACCATAAAACATGGTTATACCTTCTCTTTGGGTGGAAATGGGCCACCATGCCCTAGCTTGTGGAATCACCTCTCTTGGATGGGGGAGAAATGGCTCAATGGAAATGGAGGAGAGGGAGTGTGGGTGGCTTGAGAGGAAAATGTCTCAAGGCATCCATGGGTAGCATAACAATATGCAAGGGAGAAGTGTTTTGAGAGTGACCCCCCACCCTCCTTTTATAGCTTTTTCAAGGGGTTTTAGGGTTTTAATCCCTTGGTCAGGGCTTTAGCCCCTTTTTTGGTCTTTTAGCCCCTTCCACCCTAACTTTAACTCCTTTTAGGGTTTTATACCCTTTTGGGGGGATTCAGCTCCTAGGAGAGTATTTTGGGCTCCTTTTTGGGGTTTTAAGCCCTTTTCTTCATCCTTAGGCTATTTGAGGGTGTGGGGGTCTAATGGAGTTATATGAGGGTCATGAGATGGTGTCCTTGGGTGGTGTAGGCCATTGAGAGCTGAGTGGGGGATTTTTGGGTTAACAGTCGTCTATGAAGGTTAGTGCATATTTGGCTTGACTCATGGACATATGTGGGAATCAGCTAGCAATGTCACCGTGGATCTTCTCAAGAGGTGGAAAGGTTCTCTCATGACTAGCTTTCTCATACTTGTTCTCTAGGTGTTTTCCTAGAATACAACCTTCACAACTCCATTAGGAAACTTGATCTTTGGTAACCCTATGACCATATCTTTTTCACTCAAATAAGAAAGATACTTGTAGTTAAGATGGCAAAATATTTCATGCCAAATCTTGCTTTCTTCATTAGCATGAATCAGAAGAGCATAGGGGTTTGAGTAGGGTAGAAATTGAGAAAACGTGTATACCTTCGAAGTGTTATCTACAACACCTTTTGCTATGACTTTACCATTCGAAATCTCAGTGATTTCAATACCATCAGGGGAGATGATGACCTTTTTTGGAGACCCAGTTTGAGTCGTCTGATACATTGACAAGAGATTAGAGGAAAGACCTAGAACATACAACACATTATTGAACTTACCATGGTCAATATCAATCCTTCCCTTCCCTAAACTGCCAGTGAGAGAGTCATCTCCCAAAACTATTGGTGGACCTTTCGACATGTCAAGAGAGGAGAATGTCTCATTTTTTGAAACCATATGTCTAGAATATCTAGAGTCTATGATGAAGCTAGGTGAGCTTGATGTGCCAATAACCAAGGCATGTACTCTTTCTCTGTCTTCTGAATTTGATCCTGCTTCCCTCTTATTTGAGCAATCAGGAAGGGATATGTTATTCTTCTCCATGAGTTGGGTCAACATGTCAATTTACTTATTCATAAAAGAGCTCGTAGGATGATAGACATTACTGCAGTATGTGCACTTGCTCATTTCTCCTTTGTTCTTCTTCTTCTGGGAGTTCTTTTTGGAACCTTGGGGATCCTCTTGAGACTTGTTCTTGTCTCTCTTTTTCTTAGGTGGATTTTTATCTTTTTTCTTGATTTTTGAATCCACCCTTGAATCTCCAGCAACCAAAGCTTGGTCTTTGGAAGGTTTGATGGTGCCCATCGTCACCAACTTATCTTGCTCCTATGTGGAGATTCCATGAACTCTGCAAGCTTTGGCATCTTCCAGGCTCGAGTTGTCAACTTGGTGGCATGGAAGGTAAAAAAAAGCATTGAATATTCAGGACCAAGATTAGAGAGTATGGCCAAAACTAGTTTCTCTTCCTTCTTTTCGATCCCACACTGTTTCAACTGTAAAGCAAGGGCCTTAAACTTGGAAAAGTAGAGTTGCAATGATTTGAAGCTACTAGGACTCAAGGAGATCAGATCATTCTCTATTTGATGTCCTCTCATCTCATCTGTATTTACAAATATATATTCTATATTTTCCCACACTTCATTAGGTGATGTCAATCCATCAAGATGGAAGAGGAGGTCTCTTGAAATGCTCAGACACAAAAGACCATAGGCCTCATCCCTCCTGTTGTGCCATTTAATTTTTTCTGTAGCTCCATTGGGATCTACCCTAGTTTTCATAGTCACCCTGTAGAGACCTTTCTCTCTCAAAAATATCTCCATCTCCGCTTTCCACTCAAATAAATTGAATGGAGTCAAGATGATCTTCTAGATTGGTCCATAGCTCAGAAACTATGCCCTCCAGTCAGCAGAATGTGCTCCCAGTTAAGATGTAAAACCTTCAATATAAATAAGAAAGGAGAGAAATCAATATACAAAGGCTCTAATACCATGTGTAAATTGAACCCAAGAGATAGAACAATCACACTCACAAAATTGCTAATCAAACATGCAAAATTCACACCAAAGGAGACTGAAATTGGACCATAACACTAATGTGTATTCAATAAGTGTACAATAGCCAAAATTATGAAGTAATAGACTGCTGTAATATATAATTACATGAGAGAATCAAATGCATAAATATGCCATTCGAAATAGTAAAAAAGTAGGCTTACTAAATCTAGTCAAATCCCCCATAGGTGCTTAAAGCAGTTTCCAAATCTATGAAGATGCTCATGAATTTGCTAAGTCAAGTGGGAAATCTAAAGAGGGATGGAAAGACAAATCATACATTATTTTATTTGGAGAAAAGGAGGGAGGATGATGTGGGAAAAAAACAAGTCAACTACACCTATTCTAGCTTTTCCTTTTGCCTTAAATCAGAATAAAACAAGGCAACTTTTCAGAAAAAGAAAATATGCAATTTGGAGGATCTGGAATAAAGAAGACATGAAAAATTGGGTTTTCAATATGTTTCCCAAGTGCTCCATGACTCAATTTTAGCATGTGTTGACTTCTAGGATTTGTAGAAGGAAACTAGCATAGAATGGAATCTAGGAAACTAGGTAATAAGAAAAAAATAATTAAATTAATGTCTAACGTAGGCAACTATGGTTTGATTATTCTAACACCTAGAGTGATGAAGATATTAACCTTTGCTGCAAGGTTGAATATGAAATCCTATAGAGGATGACAAGCTCACAGAAGGGTGCTAGAAGAACGCTTTCAAAGATAGAGGATCTTGGTATCCAGTGACCCTAGATGGATACATAGAATATTAGTAGCATAGGAGGCTACTTGTCACTCTGGTGTAGATGTTTTAATGCATAGATTACGAAAGGTAGAGGGAGAATGATGCTCCAATTCAGAGGGAGTGACTGTAGAAGATCTTGAGGTTCGACATGGTATGACAAGAAGGACATATTACTAATGACTCTAGGATTTACAGAGAGTAAAGTGGATTCCAACATTTACTTTAAGGTTGAAGGTGGAAGACTAGTGATGCTCCTGTTATATGTTGATAACTTGTTCTTGACAAAAAAGAGGAACTCATTAAATTTTCAAGAAGGATACTTGCTGCCAAGTTCGAGATGAAGGACTTGGATACGATGCACTACTTTCTAGGCATGGAGGTGTGGCATAATGCAGATGGAATCTCCTTGGGACAAGGGAAGTATGCAGTAGAGATACTGAAGAGGTTCAGGATGATGGATTGCAAGGCCATGTCCACACCTATGGAATCAAACCTGAAACTATTAAGTGTTGCCTCATCATAGTCATTTGATACCACGATGTATTGTCAGATGATTGGGTCCTTGATGTACATGAAAAACATGAGACCAGATATTTTCTTTGCAGTGAACACCTTGAGCCAGTTTCTGATAGATCCTAAACATGTTCACCTGATTGTTGTAAATCATATTCATAGGTACCTGAAGGATACGATTTATTATGGGATCAAGTATGATGCAAATCAAAAGTTTAACCTGGAGGGCCATGTTGATTCAGAATGGGAAGGCAATGCTGCAGATAGAAATAGCACCTTGGGGTGCTGTTTCAGTATAGGATCAAGTGTGATCTATTGGTTTAGTAGGAAGTAGTCTTGCATAGCACTGAGCAAAGCTGAAGTAGAGTAAATCGCAACTTGTTTGGCTAGTAGTGAGGTAATATGGATCAGGAAGCTACTATTTGAGTTATTTGATGTCTCGTTGGATGCTACTTGTATCTTCTGTGACAACCAGAGTTGTGTGAAGTTGTCTGAGAAATTGATGTTCCACGATAAATTGAAGCACATCGAGATCAAATATCACTATATCAGGGATATGGTGCAAAGAGGAGCAGTGAAGCTCCGGTATGTTGCGACAGATGAGCATATAGAAGATGTGTTGACCAAACCACTAGCAAGGGTGAAGTTTGAGTACCCCAGAGAGAGGCTTGGTGTTCTTCAGATAGAATATACTTTGAGGAAGAAGTGATGGGACACATTTGCAAGAGCCATTCCAAGCATGGTAGGAGGATCCTTCCCATGGCTATGGATGTAAGCGCTATGTGATGAGCATCGGGATAATGCTTCAATTTATGCTATGATGATGACCAGGATGATCATATGATGATGATATGCATCAAGATGATGATGTGATGATTTTATGTGGATATATTGTACATATAGCATGTAAAAGATCATGAGAGATCCGATAGTCTATGCTAGGATGCTCTTTATAGGTTTTGCTACAGGTTGGTCATGGACAAGTTGTGCAGGTAGCATATAAAAGATCATGGGAGATCCTATAGTCTATGCTCATATGCTATTTTAAGGTTTTGATACAAGTAGCATAGAAAAGATCCTGGGAGATCATATAGTCTGTGCTAGGATACTCTTTTGAGGTTTTTCTGCAAGTAGCATAGAAAACATCCCGGGAGATCCTATAGTCTGTGCTAGGATGCTCTTTCAAGGTTTTGCTACTAGAGGCATGTAATCATCCCTGGAGATCCGATAGGTTGAGCTATGCATTCATAAAATTCCTGGGATGCTCTTTAGATTTCTCGCAGGTTGCAAGAAACTCTTTTAAGGTTTTTCCTGACCACATAGAAAAGATCCTAGTAGATCATATAGTCTGTTTCTAGGATTATCTTTTGAGGTTTTGTGGTGGTAGTCACATACCAAGATCCCGAGAGATCCTATAGTCTGTGCTAGGATGCTCTTTCGAGGTTTTGTGACGGTCACATGTAAGAGGTTTTTGGAGATCCTATAGTATGTGCTAGGATTCTCTTTCAATGTTTTGTTGATGGACGTAATTAGTCCTGAGGATTCCATATTATGGCCAAATATGATGAAGACCTATGGAAGGCATTCTCTAGGAGAATGGAGGCACCTGGTCAGTTACCAAGAAATTGATTTAGTCTAGGACTAAATCTTAGCTTAGTGATGAGAGGCCATTCTCTGGGAGAATGGAGGCACCTGGTTAGTTACCAGGAATTTGTTTCAGTCTAGGATTGACACTAAGCGTAGAGCTGAAAGCCATTCTTTGAGAACGAAATATGTAAGTGTCAGGTAGGCCATTTTGACATGGTTCTTGGATGTGTTCCTCTCATGGTCAAATATAAGTGTTGGAGAAGATGAATACCTACTTGGAGGCTAGGCATACAACCAACATGAAAAAGGGATGGCTCTATAGAAATTCCTATGATGAAAATAATGAAGAGATAACACCATTTGATTGAGATAGCGGAAGCAGGGATGATGATCCAGTGATGCTCCAGATCAAGTGATGATCCAGACTTGATGATGATCCAGTGATTATCCAGATCTAGTGATGATCCAAAATTTATGAAGATGACTTGAAGATGACTTGATGATGATCCAAATGCTACAGAGAAGAAGGCATGTGATGATAAATTGTGTCGAGAGAATAACTTCCTAGTTGAGAGGGAGTGTTGATGTATTTGTAACTTCACAATGTATTCATTTGTATATCTTACGTATTGTACCCCATTGTTTATTCTGGGAAGTATATATAATGTAATTGAGTCATGTCATACCCTGATGTTTCGATCGGGAGATTCAATAATGTAAACAAGTCATGTAAATTTGTTGAGGTCAACCCTCCATTGTAAGTTGAGGAAATAGTCCCCACAATTGTAAGTCAAGGAAATAGTCCCCATAGTTGTGGGGCACTAGGGTTATTGGAATCTCCTAGAGAATTCGGCCCTGGTAATTAATTGTTAAGTGAGGCTGACTTGTTTGAGTAAACATAAAGTGAATGGAAGAATATAAATAGAAGTGAGGCTATCCTCATTTCTACACATCACACACACACTCACTTACTGGGGCGCATGAGTGAGATAATATAATCTCTCTCAAGTGAGAGAGAGAGAGAGAGAACAGGTGTTGGAGATCATATTTTATGTCTTTGGGTTTTATTGCTGCCATTGGTGCTCATTATATCTCTGTAGAAGTTGCGGGGTTTTCTCCTTTATGGTTTCCCTAAGGAAAATTCTTTGTGTCTCTTATCTCTTGTTATTTTTGCTGTGCATGTTATTCTCTCAGATAAGATCCTAGATCATATTGCTTAAATGTTAAAAATATAACAATAACTTGTATTGAGTTGATCCATATTGATGAATTGTTCTCCACTGTCCAGGATTAGGAAAATCTGCAAAAACCATGTGATGTGCCACAACTATGAGTTCCATGTTGTCTGTATATGAAAACTTAGGAACCTTGGCACACGAGACTTTAAAATCAAGGAATAATTCAAACTCTTTGTCCAATTTATCAAACACAACTCTTCCAGATAGAGCCTGCTGCATATCTTCAAATTTGCTGTGATCTAACCTACAATTTACCAATCTATCTAGATACTCTTTTTGAGACAATAATGGTCATATTTCCTCCTAGAATAAAGGGATTCCCCTATTTACAAATGGAGTAAATAAATTTATCACTTATTACATAAAGGACGAGAAAGTGAAGATACAACAGTTTTTAGGATGTCTTCCTCCCAATTTTTGAGATAAAATAGAGTTTGACATGCCTAGAACTTTGGACACTACCCTACACAAAGCTAGTCTTTACTATGAGCATGAACATCTAAGGCTTCAAAACATAGAAATAAGTTCAAAAAGGTGTAGAACCTTCTCAGCCGACCACAAACCTAATTTCAAACCACCGCGTTAGTAAAAACATAAAAACAATTTTCCAGCCAACAAGAACTTCAACAAGATAAGTACAAATCCAAGTGTTCATGCACCAAATGCCAACAGACCAACAAAAAATGGAGGAGGAAATGCTTCCCCACTGCAAATGAAATGTTGGAAATGCTAGGGACCCCATTATGCCAAAGATTGTACAAACAAGACTAATGGATTCTTACACAATCTACAAGAAGACCCAGTGGTAGAGGAAAAATCTAGCACACTGAGGATTTATGTAGCTTGGGATGGCCAACAAGAAGACCATCAAGTTACTATGGTCTAAATATAAGGTAATGTTTCAAAGACTTCTATTTCAATTTTGATTAATCTTAGTGCTTGCCGAAGCTATGTATCACCTGAAATTGCTAAGACATGTAAACTAGACAAAGTTAAACATGAGAAATTGTTCTTGGTACAATTAGCCACGAGTACAAAAATAAATGTTTCATAAATAGTTAGAGATTGCGAGGTCAACTTGAACGGTTTCCCTGCAATAATAGATTTGAATATTTTACCCTTACGATCGTACGATGTACTTATCAACATGGAATGGTTGGAACAGTACCATGTCATGCTCGATTGCCTACATAAGTCAATATTGCACATGGATATCCGAGATAATTAGACAAAGATTCAAGGAATACCTAAGAAGGTTTTCGTTAGGAAGATATCTTCCTTACAAGGAAAGAATTTCATTAGGAAAGGTTGCAAACGATTTGCAGTAAACATCTAGGATGTAGAGGCGGAGAGAGAGAATCAAATTGAGGACTTTCCAGTTCTTGTATACTTTAAGGATGTATTTCCAAATGAAATACCTGGTTTACCACCAAAACGAGACTTATAGTTTTCCATAGAACTGACACCAGGGTCAGTACAGGCTTCAAAATGACCATATCGCATGAGCACACCAAAATTGGCGGAGCTCAAGCTACAGTTACGAGATTTTATTGAGAAGGGTTTTATCTAACTAAGTGCGTCCCCTTGGGGAGAAGATATAATTTTAGTAAAGAAGAAGGATGGTACGATGTGAATGTGCATCGATTATCACCAAATTAATACGATGACTATCAAGAACCATTACCAAATCCCTAGGATCGATGATTTGTTTGATTAAGTCGAAGGAGCCAAGATATTTTTAAATATCAACTTGCAGTCCAGATACCATTAGGTATAGATCCACGACAAATATATACATAAAACAGCCTTCCAAACGTGATACAACCACTACGAGTTTGTATTAATGCCATTTGGGTTGACCAATGCACCCTCAAATGTTATCTGCATGATGAACAATATCTTCAGTAAATACCTAGATAAATTTGTATGGGTCTTTATAGACAACATCCTAGTTCACTCTAAGAGTAAAGAGGAACATGAGGATAATCTTCACATAGTATTGCAGGTGTTAAGGGAACACCATCTTTACACTAAGTTTAGTAAATATGATTTTTACAAACCACAGATACAGTACCTAGGTCATATCATTTTCAAGAAGGGAATAGCCATTGACTCGAAAAAGATTAAAGCCATAGAGGATTATCCTATGCCTACCTGCGTCATTGACAATAGGTCATTTTTTGGGATTAGATAGTTACTACCGAAAGTTCATCGAGAAATTTTCAAGGATGTGTGTCCCATGAATGCCTTACAAAAGAAGGAAAACAAGTTCTTATGGAAAACCAAGTGTGAGGAAATTTTTTAGAAGCTTAAACAAATTTTGACTACTACAACGATACTATGAATTGCTGATCCCGATGTGGATTTTGTTGTTTTCACGGATGAGAACAAGGAAGGACTCAAAGGATTCCTCATCCAGAATGATTATTTGATCTGTTACGAATCACAAAAATTAAAAGAACATGAACAAAATTATCCCACCCATGATCTTGAGTTAGCAGCCTTTATCCACACTTTAAAGATGTGGAGGAACTACCTCATGGGGAAGAAATTTCTTCTAAAGACATACAACATGAGTCTGAATTACTTGTTCGGCGAACCATATCTAAATTCCAGGAGGGCCAGATAGCTAGTCTTCCTTAGAGAGTACCATTTCGAGTTAAAGAATATAAAGGGAAAGGGGAATAAAAATGTCAATGCTTTAAGTTGATGAGCTCATATGTTATATGAGGTAACATTATGCCAAACCGATTCGGATTTGCATGAGATGATCAGAATGGAAAACATAGTTGACCATTTCTATGTTGAAATCCTCAATAAGTTCCAAGAGGATAGGTTGTTTCAACCACAAAAATAGTATAAGGTAGATGAGACCAGACTATTGTGGTCCAAAAACAGGTTGTATGTTCTGGAAGGATGGGACATTGGGTCCAACATCCTCATGGAGTTCCATCGAAAACCTTATTCAAGGCATCTGGGATATCAAAAGATGATATCAATAGTAAAGAAACACTTTTTTGGACCTAAGTTAAAGGTCGAAATAATATTATTTATCGCAAAATGTCAAGAATGTTAGCTAGTCAAAGCTAAGCACAAACATCCTTCAAGGATGTTGCAACCGTTACCCATTCCAAAATAGAAGTGGGAGGTCAGTAGTATGGATTTTACTATGGGTCTACCAAAGATAAAGAAGCAAAATGATTCCATATTTGTAGTGGTTGGTAAGTTATCAAAAGCAACACACATTATCCTAGTTAAGTCAATTTACAAGGCATTTCACATTGTCGACATCTTCTTAAAGGAGATATTTAGGATGGATGGGAAACCCAAGGAAATCATCTGGGATTGAGATGCGAAGTTTATCGAATTTTTTTGGATATCCTTATTCTCCGGTTTAGAGAGACACAATTAAGCTTCGGTAGTGGTTACCGCGTGTAGACAGATGAGAAGACAGAACATGTAAACTAGATTTTGGAAGACATGCTTAGAATGTATGTTATTAGCAACCCCACTAAGTGGGAGGATTATGTGCACCTCGAAGAACTTATGTATAAAAACTGGTACCAAACCTCCACCAAGATGAGTCCCTTCGAGGTACTCTATGGTCATAAGTGTAGAACACTGGTTACTTGGGATAGCCCAGTGGAACAACTCATGTTTGGGCTAGAATTACTAAAGGATTTGGACCAATTAGTAAACAAATTCCAACAAAACCTTAAATAAATGCAAGACCGCAAGAATATTTACACAAATAAGAAAAGGAAAGATAAAGATTATCAAATCAGCGAACATGTTTACTTACAAGTAAAAGCAAATAGAAGCTCATTGATCTTGGGAAGGTGAGGAAAGTTGGCACCAAGATTTTGTGGACCCTTTGAGATACTGGCCAATAAAGGGACAGTAGCATATGAACTAGCTTTACCTTCTCATATAAGGGTTCATAATGTTTTCCACGCATCCTTATTGAAGAAATATGTGTATGGTACTAAACATATTATTAATTGGTCCTTGTTACAGGTGGAACTTGAATGGGAATGTGTACCCAAACCCCTTCATATACTGGACAAAAGAGAAGTATAGCTCAAGAGGTGCACCATAGTCCAGTTGAAAGTGCAATGGAAGCACTTTGAAGCTAATAAGGCTACTTGGGGGAATGAAGCCACCATGAGAGAGGTTTACGTTGCCTTATTTCATGACTTCATTCCTAGTCCCTAGAACACCAGGGACGATGTTGTTCTAAGTGAGGAGGTATGTAATATCCAAAATTTTTACCTTAACCACAATGGTCATGAGTCCCATTACACATGAGCTACTTGATATTTATATTGTATATTGGGCATAAGACCCCAATTCACATGAGTATGATGATTTGTTAGATATATTGGGCATAAGCCAATGCATATGTTTTATTTAGCATGTATGTGATTGTTTATGTTGGGCATGGACCCTGATGGACAAGATTAGTTTTGTAGGATGATAGACTAATTATATTGTGTGACTTACCCTAAAATGCATATACTAAGATGATTATTGTTATAGAATGTGTAGAAGTATGAATGCACGATTGAGTTCTATCATGTTTTGGGTGTGGACCCTAAAGCACATGAGTGATGAGATTTTGTGTTGAGCGCAAGCTCTAGAGAACTTGCGAGATTTGATGTTTTTGTTGAGAGCTAGCTCTGAACCACATCAGTGATGAGATTTTGTGTTGAGCGTAAGCTCTGGAGCACATGCGTGATTTGATATTTTTGTTGAGCGCTAGTTCTAGAGCACATCATTTATGAGATGTTTGTGTTGAACATAAGCTCTGAAGCACATGAAAAAAATAAGAATTGGAAGTGTTGGGCATAATCGATAGAGCATTTCAAATTGATGTTGAGCATAAGCTCTAGAACATCAGATCCTTGGCCATTGTATCCCTAGTTGTATTATACAAGTACATCCTAGCATTAGTGTTGAGTGAGAGGATCTAGAGTTGCACTAAGGTAACTCCTAGTTTTAGCGTTGGCTGTGCACTCTGAATAGCGCTACGAGTTACTGAAAATTAATTGCGTTGAGTGAAAACAATTGTGAAAAACACCGACCTCATTTTACTTATTTTTAAGTTGATTAAATGAAATTTTGAATTTCTACTTCTCATCAAGTACTGAAGAACTACCACGATATACGAGGTAATCCAACATGCAAGAAGGTTTAGAGCTGCCTAACTTAGTTTACCAACCCT
>LPNX010675029.1:10217-21152 GCA_001517045.1 Pseudotsuga menziesii
GTTCCAAATGGCACATTACTTCTCTTCTTTCAGACAAGCCACAATGGAAATCAATCCATTAGTATGTATAGCAGGGTTGGTCATAGAGCCCCAGAGAAACCTATTTATGAGATCCAAATTGCAATTAATAAACGAGAAATGAGAAAATGGGCTGAAAGAGAATGAAATAGAACAGTTAAACTATTGTTTTCTTACCTTGCTAAACCGCGCGAATGTCATATCCAGGTGGATGCCCCAGGTATCGAGTAAGGAATGAGGAGTGTTGGAGTAGAGCCCCGCAGCTACAGGAAAAGCTACCATTTTGGCGGATAGACAGTTTGGCGAAGATGAAGAGATAAGGTAAAGATACGACGCCATAGCATGTTTCTAGCTGCAGATCAGAGACAGAAACTATGACTACAGGGGTAGAGAAGTCAAAGAAGACGAAAGTAACTGAGCGATCGAGAAGAGAGAGCTCACCCACTCCATTGAAGGCAGCGGCGGAAGATAGGAGGGCTCAGCTACCCTCATAAAGGAAAAGGAGCAATGAGGCTGAGGTATTGAAGACGAAGGACAGAAAGGGAAGCGGTGCACAGTACCCATAGTCAGCGCCGGGAAGCATGGAAGACTGCAGAGAGCTATGGTGTGACGGAAAGCAGCTACCCCAAGTACAGATATGCCGATTGTCACTAGTTAGGGTTTTTGGGTTACTGTTGGGAGAGGCCCACAGTGTTGTAATGGCGAGACCTTCGGGCTGCCTATAAAGGGATGTATTTTGTATTGTAAAAGGTTAGCTAGTTATCCATTGAGTCTATTAGCTCACAGTTACCTTTTATTGTAATAGAGTTGAGCTTTGGTTCTGTATTCAGTCTGTAGTATCTTACTGTAACTAGCGGCTGGCTCATAGAGCTTGTATGAACAATCCGCAGGGATTGACAGAGAGAGAGAGAGAGAGAATATTGTAAGAAGGAAATATAGAGAAAGAGAAGAGATCTAGGAGAGAAGGGCTCCAAGCAGTGAGTGCGGAGTTACCCAAAAGATATCTAGATGCACACAGGTTGTAGCAGAACTGTGTACTCTCTCAAGTTATAAGAAACACAGTTCTATGGATGTAGCTTCTACCTTGGAAGTGAACCACGTAAAACCTGAGTGTTATGTGATTGATTCATGTGATTGTATTTCCTTGTTGTATCTGTCGCTCATTACGTGAACCTTGCTTATAGTTAAATGTATGTATGCGTTATTCAGTTCACAGCACTATAGAAGGATAAATGCAGGTTGAAGTCTTTAAGTATTCTCTATAAGCGTTTTTCTATGTTTCACTCAAGACAGTTAAGAGTCACAGTTTAAAGTAGCATTGTATGTTGAATCCCATAAGTCAAACACCAGTAACGCTAAGTATGCTGAGCTGCAGTGGTAGGATATCGCAGGTAAGTGATATCGCACCATCAGAGGAGCTGTGGTGCGCGATACCGCAGGTTGAGGATCGAGCGTAGGAGAGGGTTACTTGTTGCGCAGGACGTGGTGATGTGATAAGGGCTAGAGTCATCGTGAGTAGAGTAAGCTGTGCATCGCAGAGAGAGACCTCGCGGGTTAAGAAGAACTGCGAGACGCCCATAGGATGCTACAGAACCTGGTTGAAGACACTTGAGTCTTTGGCCAACCCATTAGAATCACTTCGGGTGAGACTTCAGGCTGCTCCACGGTCTGTCGCCGAAAGGGCCAGTGAGATAGGGGTGTTGTTGGTACATTACAGTAAACCTGGGTCTACCCATAGCGACCAACAAATGGTTCCATTGCCAGTTTTGAACAAACTGAGCACTGATGTTCTGTTGGCATTCGACTAGAGACGAACTCAACCAGTGGGTTGGGTCTAAGGAGAAAGATTTTTCCGAACACGAGAACAAGAGTCCTAGACTGGGTAGAGAGGACTGGTTACAAAAACATATCTTTACAGACCTACATACAATATTTTTTGTGACCTATGGAAACGAGCTTTATGACTGGTTATCAAAGTTGACTGATAAGAACATATTCAAGAAGAAAAGAAACATTGTCTGGACACCGGAGCTGATTCAGACCATGAAGAACCTTGATAATCCCATTACAAGGACAGTAGAATTCTGGCTTGCGAGTGTGCTAGAAGGCTTCATCACAGAGTTTGCAGTTGAACAGAGAAAAAGCTTCAGTGAGGCTAAGCGGTACTTCTTCAAAGGTTATCGCAGTAAGTACCTAAAATCTTTAAACTTGTCCATTAAGATGTTATTACATGAAAACGGAGTAATGGATATGGTTTTAGATCAATAAGTTAACAAACTGTAATGTCACAAGAGTTTGAGAGTGATTTCGATGACATTGGACATACATGTAGTGGAAAGAAATACAAAGTAGATTTCAGATCTCCCATATTTGAATACAGTTCAGATAGTACTAGACAGCAAAGTCATAGCCATACAGACAGAACAGAAGGGGGTATCCCTTACCACCCTTATACCCCACAAAAACAGATCATGACTCAGAACAATCCCGTAGGAACTCCATCTAGTAGCTCCCATATAGTACATACTACCACTACATCACCTCCACCTACACCACCGAGTGGTAGTAACACAGTAAATCAACATCCACAACGTAGAAATAGAATGGGGGATGATATGAAGCTACCTATATTTAAGGGTACAGGGGCAAAGGACCCAGAGCAGCATTGGTTTCTATGTGAAGCCGTGTGGACCATTAAAACAATCCATGATGATAATATTAAACTTGTACAGTTAGTCACCACACTAAGAGAATGAGCCTTAACATGGTATATGAAGTATACCTCAGTGATACCCAGAACACTTGTTCAGGTCAGGACTGCCATGATTAAAGAGTTTAAGAAACCTAAGTCTAAGTCACAGTGCATTACAGAGCTCAAAGACATCAAACAGTTACCTACAAAGTCAGTGTCGGACTTCGATCAGAAATTCAAAGCCCTTATAGACCAAGTCAGCTTTGAGTTTGTGCCAGAGCAGCATAAGGAATGGTTTATTGCAGCCCTACTCCCTCACATCAGACTGCCATTAATGCAGCAAAAAATCTAGACGCAGTATGACGCGTTGGAGATGGCGATGAAACTAGAGGCTTCACCTCTAGCTAAGACCAGTACAGGTATGAAAAACCTACAAAACAGTTGGCAAATCTCACTTTATAGATGCATGAGATTAGAAAAGGGAAAGAGGTTGCACAAGACATATGGTGTATAAAGTGTAAAGCACAAGGCCATACTAAAGACAGCTGTCCAGTCTTTGTAGAATATCTAGCAACTGGGGCTCCTAACCCCTTACCACAGACCCATGGGCCGTGGTGTGAAATATGCAAAACAAGAGGACACCTACCTCAGCAATTCCCTCTACTTTAGAAGTACATGCAGACACCTAAGAACTTATACTGTGTCTTCTACAAGTCCATAGGCCATGATGAACACGATTTCCGAGCCTATGATCTCATGGTCAGGAGAAAGCAAGACTTATACAGAGTCCAATCAGAAACACAGGGTCCAACAGCAGGACCACAGCATGATCTGGCTCATGTTGGCCATGGAGGAGGATTCATAGGACGAGGACGTGGAGGAGGCTTTGGCCGTGGTGAAGGCTTTGGCCGTGGTCGTGGACCAGTTACTTGTTACAACTGTGGAGTTGTAGGACATTATGCTAGGGACTGCTAGAGCCCTACTACCACATGTAACTATTCCAAATCTTATGATCACGCTATAGAAGAATGTCCTACCTTGATAGCCAAGATTAGAGAACCTAAGCCAGCAGTACACCAGAAAATCCAGCTTATTGCTGCTGAGCAGAAATAGCGAGAACCAAGAGTCAACATTGTGACTCGTAGTGGTGCTTCCACCAATGGTACATCGCAGGATACTGAAAAGAACACAGGACCAGAGTGGGTGCGCAAAGCTACTAATAAATCAACACCACTCGAACTGCAAAAGAATAAAGAGACATTTCAGGAAGCTAAAACTTTCTTTGATGACCCTATGCAATCAGGATCATGGGTATCTCCATCTAGGGGCATACTGCAGCAAGCACCTTGTGGCGTTAGCCCTGTACAGATATCGCAGGCTACCACATCGGGCGCTTACGACGAGGATGAGTTGGCAGGAAGTGTACAATCCTTCCTGTAGAGTTGTTTGAAACTCATGAGAAATGAGCAAGCTATCGGAGAACTTCAGCGCATCATAGATCAATGTCATCCATCTTCTTCCATGAGCAGTGTACATCGTGCTGTTCATAATATTATGGGACATACAAGAACAGGAAGAGAGATGCGACTCACAGCATAGGTTGGAGAATTTGAAATGGATGAGGTGATCCTAGATCTAGGATTAGAGGTAAATGTTCTGACTAAGCAGACATGGGAACAGATGGGTAGCCCTAAGTTAGTCAGATCGCCTATCCATCTGAGATTAGCTAATCAGCAGTGAATATCACCCCTGGGTCGATTACTGCAGGTGCCAGTTGACATTGACGGAGTTCGCAGCTCTGCAGACTTTGAAGTTATAGAAATCATTGGAGATAGTAGACCATATCCAGCTCTACTAGGTATTGATTGGGAAATCGATAACATGGCCGTTATCGACTTAAAGAGAAGACAAATGACCTTTGAGGACGCGCAGATCCGGGTCATCGCACTGTTAGATCCTCTTCAGGGTCCTAGATACATTGAACCTATCCGAGCAGAGGAAGAGGCACGTAACATGGAGAGTCTCTATCAGATGACTGTGAACTAGAGCGACTACATCAATCCAACCGCAGAAGGGAACATTAGTTGGTGATGCAACAGCTCATGCGCATCAGATTCGGATGTTGGTCTAGAGAACTGGTAGAACAGACTTTACGAAGTCTCAACACGCATATGTGCGTACATGACTAAGTCATTACGATGGATTGGTGCATAGGTCAACGAGATTCCATTATTTCATGGTCTAACAGATATCTAGGACTTTCTCATGTAGTTTGAACAAAAAATTTCTCATCAGCAAAGGATCACAGCTATGGACCTTGCAGTACGAGCCACACCTGCAAGATGGTGGTATGCACATAAAGAGAATATCGCATCATGGGATGATCTTAAGAGATTGATGGCGATTAGATTCTCTACCGACATAGAGTATGTCTAGTAGAGATACATAGGAGAAAGTGACCCCAGGTCACATATTTAGACGTGTGAATGGAATTGGTCGGACATTCCCGAGGATGAATGGGTTCACCGATTCATTCATACTTTGGATACAGTTCCAAGGAACTGGTACACAGAGACTGAATTGCGCAAGGGAATGACTACATGGCCACTTATGATAGATAGCTTTCTACTCACCTTCGCTTTTGAATCTGAGTATCCAAGTGTTGATCAGGCCCTAGATGTAATAAAGATTAATATATTTGAGGATTGTACCCTATCAGTGTCAGCTCAACCTGAGTGGGCCATCTAGTTAGAAGAGGTGCCAGAGTGTTATAACTTTGCATCAGAACCAGAGGAGGAGGATGAGGATCCTTGAAACATCAACATTCCAGAGTCAAAAGGGACTCGCAATGTTGATGGACCGAAGCTAGAAATTCCAGCTATCATGGAGCCTATCAAGGTTAAACAGATCAACATTGGCATAGACACAAAACCAAAGTTTGCCTATATTGGAGACTATTGGAACGATGAAACAGTCGGACAGATTGCAGACTTGCTACATGACTATCAGTACCTATTTCCCACCAAGTTCACAGAGATGAAGGGAATAGTCGGAGACCTGGGAGTAATGAGGATACCATTGAAAGAGAATGCTAGACTAGTTAAGCAGTGTCCATATAGATTAAATCTGCGCTATAAAGAAAAAGTTAAGGATGAGATCGATAAGATGCTAGCAGTAGGCATCATCGAGCCTGTGGAATAAAGCGAATGGGTTAGTCCCATGGTCATGCAAGAAAAGAAAACCAAAGGAGACATCAAGATCTATGTCGACTTGCGTAAACTCAACGATGCATCGCTTCATGATCCATTTTCGACACCTTTCATTGATGAAGTGCTAGACAATGTGGGAGGACAGGAGGTCTACTCCTTCACTGATGGATTTTCAGGCTATCACCAGATCAGAATCCACCCAGAAGATTGACATAAGACCACTTTTGCGACAGAATGGAGCTCATTCTAGTATACAGTAATGCCCTTTGGTCTTAAGAATGCACCAGCTATCTTTTCTAGAGTAGTAGTTGCTGTATTTAAAGAATACATCCATAAATTCTTAGAAGTTTATTTTGATGATTGGACTGTATTTGGATTAATCGACAAGCACATAGGAGATTTAAGACTGATGTTAGAGAAATGTAGGCAGTACCAGATTTCTCGAAACTTGAAAAAATGTATATTCTGTGCGCCATTTGGTATTTTGTTGGGTCACATTGTTTGTAGGCAAGGCTTGATGGTAGATCCCGCAAATATTGCCATCATTGTAAATATTCCAGCACCCAACTCAGTCAAACAATTGAGGATAGTACTTGGTCATACTGGGTACTACAGAAAATTCATCAAGGGATATGCAAAGATTATAGCACTGATGGAAAAATTGTTAAAGAAAGATATAAAATTCCTATGGAATGAGGAATGTCAGCAGAGTCTAGACACACTTAAAGAGAAGATGGTTACAGCACCCATCTTAGTATTTCCAGACTGGACCAAGCCATTTCATGTACATGTGGATGCATCTGGCATCGCACTAGGGATTGTTTTAACGCAACCAGGAGAAGGAGGTATCGATCATCCTATCGCATACTCAAGCAGAAAGCTATCGACGGCAGAAAAAAACTACACCACTACAGAAAGAGAAGGCTTAGCTATGGTGTACGTGCTACAGAAGTTCAAGCACTACCTATTGGGTTCCTTGTTCAAGATGTTTACTGACCATTCCGCTTTGAAGTACTTGGTCAATAAGCCAGTGTTAGGGGGAAGAATCTGCAGATTGCTACTCCTATTCCAGGAGTATGATTTTGAAATTATTGTCAAACCAGGAAGATTGAACCCCGGACCTGATCATCTGTCGTGGATAGACTCAGGAGAAGAGCCAAGTAATCTAGAGGACAATTTTCCAGATGCACAGTTGATTTCTATCCAGATCACAGAAGAGTACTATGCTGATATCATTCACCTTCTTACTATAGGATGGGCACCTGATGAGTTTACCAAGCATCAAAAGAGGCAGTTGGTTGTTAAAGCAGTATACTTCACCCTGATCGCGAGATAGTTATACAAGTTAGGTCTAGATGAAGTCCTACGCAGATGTGTGATGCCGCATGAAAAAGAGGCCATTATCAGAGAAGCATATTCCGGTACCACAAGAGATCATTTCGCAGGAAAGCTGACTGCGCAGAAAATCCTGACCACAGGATTATGGTGGCCTACTTTACATAAGGATACTAAGGAATTTTACAGATGCTGCGATATCTGCCAGAGGGTAGGAAAACCTTCACGAAGAGATGAAATGCTGCTGTGACTATAGATTACGCTGCGCACATTTGACAAGTGGGATATAGACTTTGTGGGTCCTATCAACCCACCAGGAAAACGAACTGGTGCGAAATAAATCATCACAGGAAAAGAATACCTCACTAGATGGGCGAAGGCTAAAGCAGTAAGGAATTGTGACGCTGCTACAGCTACACAGTTCCTCTTTGAGAACATTATCAGTAGATTTGGATGTCCAGTAATTTTGATGAGCGATCAAGGCACACACTTCTTGAACCGCACAATTGAGGCCTTGATGGAAGAATTCCAGATATAGCACCATAAGAGCACTCCCTACCACCCACAAGCTAATGGTACAATGGAGGCCCTTAACAAGATTCTAGAAAATGCTCTTACTAAGATCTGCAACAGCCAAAGAAATGATTGGGATCTCAGGGTTAATGTTGTGTTATGGGCGTATAGGATGACATGTAAGAAACTTACAGGACATACACCTTTCAGCTTGGTGTATGGACAAGAGGCTGTTATGCCTATGGAGTATATTCTTCCCAGTCTAAGAATTGCTCAGATCACCGGGATGGCTGATACAGACACGGTGCATGAAAGGCTAGCGCAGCTGCTTGCTTTAGAGGAAGACAGATTCATCACTGGATTCCATCAAAAAGTACAGAAGGCACGAGAAAAATATTGGCATGACAGACACACTAAGAGTAAGACTCTTCAGATCAGATACCTAGTACTCCTCTATGACAGTAAATTTATTAAGGTTCCAGGGAAGTTCAAGATGCATTGGTTGGGGCCATATCAGATACAGCAAGTTACAGAGGGAGGAGCCGTTTAGCTCAGCAAACTGAATGGGGAGCTTCTTCCCACATTGATTAATGGCAGTAGGCTTAAGCTTTACAGTGCTAGCCACTCCATACCCCAGCTTTAACTCAGACAGTTATGAAGGTGCAGATGTCCAGTGTAGTTGAAAGGATGCATCACACTGGGACTTAGTCTACACCGGCAGGTATTCTAAGTACAAGGAATCGCATAAGGACGGTTCATTTTGCACAAGAAATTAAGCTATGCAGGTTATAAAAATAAAAATAAAAACTATTTAAAGTTTGTTTTGAGCAAGTGATGTAGTGGGGCATCGCAGTGACGTGATGTTTCTCCGTGCCATGTATCCAGTTTTGAAAAACGATAGAGGGCCAGTCAAGTCACCTTCTGACAGGCAGTCAATCAAGAAATGACCGGTATACCTTGCCGTAGATTTGGCAGTAGCATATTAAATTTTCCAAATTTAGTAAATCTTCGACGAGACCGGCCCTTGCACACACAGGGTTTGAGGTAAATTTGATCGGATTTCAGCTTTTAATGAGGATCAAAATGACGGGTGTGGTCTTGTCCATGCATTAATACCGCCGACGGGTTTAGCCAAGGATGACCATTGCGTCCGGGATTATAGCCTTCCGCATAAAAGCAGAGATCATTCATTCATGATGGTTAGTTTTGCAAGATCCGAGAGCTATAGAGTAAACTGTTAAGTGTTCCCTGTGCAGAGCTAATTTCGTTATAGAGTGCTGTGATTTCCCTATTTCACAGCCATTGCCAATCCAAAGTATTCCACTGAGTGGGTTCTGTCCGAGGAGGAACCTATAGAAGCTATTTTGGAAAGGTTTGAGCGTGGAGGCCTTGTGTCCGCTATGGCGACACCACCCAGGAGTATGAAACCAGGTTCATCACAGGTCAGACAGCTACCAAGGATGAGGAGTTAAGCTCAGACAGTAGATGAGTCCAGTCTCGAACAGGGAAAAAGGAAAAGGAGGAAAGTAAAAGTGAGAAACAGAAAAAGAATACCAACTCAGATGGTTGTGCACGTGGAGTTTCCCAGAAGATCTCATGGAAAGAAAAAAGGACCAAGAAACAGGCATCCAAGACGCAGAAAAAAAAAGGAAAAAGGAAACGAACGAAGGTTCTCCGAATGGAATTCAAGGCCTGTATACACTAGTACATTTCGATCCAAAATCCGACAGTTTTTTCCAACGGTGCGTGGATTTTTTCTTTTAACCGTGCCAAAAATCAGAAAGATAAATTTTTTTTTTGAAATGGTGGGGATAAGCGTCGCTTAAGTGACGGCCAGGATTCCAAGTGTCGCTTAAGCGACGGATATCCTCCTAAGCATCTCTTAAGCGACGGCGCTTAAATTGCTCAATCATTTAATAATTTTTCTTAATTGGTTAATTATTTAAAACAGAAAGTGCCGTCGCTTAGGTTCATTATCCCACACACATTAAAATGGAAATCCTAGGTTCATTTTCCTACACACATTCATATAAATAGATGTACGGCTAGGTTCATTATCTCACACACTGAGTCTCGCACTTATCTCTTGGACAAGAAGTGCGAAATTCCTAAGGGTTTTTTTTTGGCGTTGCTCTTTTGTGGGGATCTTCCCACTTGGTCTTGGCCGATTTTGGCCTTGCTCTTTTGTGGGGATCTTCCCACTTGGTCTTGGATTTTGGTCTTGCTCTTTGGATTTGGTTCTAACCCTTGTGGAAAAGAAGACTCATCATATACATGGTTTTGCTCGTACTTTGTTCTTAGGGTTTGAGTAATAAAATGTCACATAACAATGATGTTACAGGTCATCAAGATCTGGCAAAACAAAATCGACAATTGCTTGCTAGGTTGTGGGAGGGAGTGGAAAGAAGGGGTGATGGAAAATGTTATTGTCCTTGCAGTTGATGTAGGGGCTTTAATACAAGAAGGTTACTGATCAAAATAGCTAAAATACATTGTAGAGAACATGGACATGTTGAGGGGGGGCATGAATATCATCCATTGGTAAGTCAATATAATTCATGATTATATATCATTCGGTCTTTATATTGAGAGTTTTTGTAATTGTATATTGTATAATTTTTATTTTGGTTACTTAATCGACATGACTAACGTTCGTTGTTTGATGTTTTAATTGTAATTATAAAGCAAGGGCCTCCTAGGGCTTTTCTGAACATGGAGAATGTGGTAATTACGCAGGAACAACTAGTGCAGGAGGAACGTCAATATGCAGGTCCTACGAATACTGATCATGATCAAGTTAATGATGACATGCAATTAGACGATGATCATGACGATAACATAATTGAGGATGATGGTGCAAATGCATTAATAAATGATGCATTTAATGTTAGAATGGACGATGATCAACCTCATGCACTGCCAATTGATGACTTTGAAGATATTCATGATTTACCTACACTTGAGAAGGCAGACGAACCTCTTTTTGAAGGCTCCCGCATAAGTGTTCTCTCTACTATGTTGCTGATAATGAACTTGAAGGTTAAGCATGGTTTTTCAAACACAGGCATCACGCTGGTGTTAAGGTACGTATGTGATTATATGTTTCATCGATCACATATATATGATTTGATTTATGTTGCTATAATATTTGTATTGTTATACGTACTT
>LPNX010675033.1:4224-50373 GCA_001517045.1 Pseudotsuga menziesii
ATGATGAAGAACATCAAGCTGTGTTAAAATTTGACAACTTTATTCCTAAAGGGGTTAGAACCTTGGAGCGGATGTTTGATTTAGACAACAAGTTCAGAATACCAACAAATGTCAAGACTCATAGCTCATCTTTACAATTCGAGTTGATAAATTTAGGAACTGAATTTGAGCCCAAATATGTTAATTTGGGGAAGTGTTGCTCTCCCAGTGAAAGAAATAAGTTCATTAGTTTGTTCAGATAGTACAAAGATGTATTTGCATGGACATATGAAGAACTTAAAACATATGACACCAAGATTATACAGCATGTAATCCCTATTAGGTTTGGGGTCAAGCCTTATCAGCAACCTTTGAGAAAAATGCATCCAAAACTAGAGCCTCTAATTCAGAATGAAGTAAATAAATTATTGGATGCTAAAATTATATTCAGAGTTAGACACTCAGAATGGGTTTCAAATCTGGTACCAATAAGGAAGAAATATGGAGAAATTAGACTATGTGTGGATTTCAGAAACTTGAATTGCACTTCGGATAGAGACAACTATCCAGTCCCTTGCAAATGGTTTCGGGTTCTGAGTTATTTTCTTTATTAGATGGATTTTCTGGCTATAATCAAGTGTTAGTAGTTGAAGAAGACAGACTTAAAACTACATTTAGAACAAGGTGGGTGACTTTTGCTTACAGAAGGATGCCCTTTGGACTCATAAACACTGGAGCTACTTTCTAAAGGGCCATGGATATAGATTTCCACAGTTTGATTGGCCATGGTGTTGTGGTGTACCTCGATGATATCACAATATTTTCAAAGAAGAGAGAAGAACATGCATTCCATCTAAAGCAAATTTTCGAGCGTTGCCGAAAATATGGTATCTCGCTGAACCCCAAGAAGTGTGTGTTTGCGGTTGTAGAAGGAAAGCTACTGGGTCACGTCATTTCTAAAAAATGGATCTCCATAGACCTAGAAAGGATTAAGTCCATCGAACAGATCCCTTTACCCCATAACAAAAAGGGCATGCAATCGTTCATGGGGACAATAAATTTTGTGCGAAGGTTTGTGCCAGATTTCGCTTAAATTGTCAAACCTTTGCAGCAAATGGTGAAAGAAAGTGTACAATTGAAGTGGAATGATGTAGAGAGGAATGTATTCAGTAAAATAAAGACATCTATTGCTCATGCACCAGCTCTTAAAAGTCCATATTTCGAAAAAGATTTTATTTTGTACACTTTCGCATCTGATGATTCATTGGTAGCGGTGCTTACTCAGAAGGAAAACGGGGGGGATGAGTACCCCATATCATTTATGAGCACTGGTCTACAGGGGGCCGAATTGAATTACCTAGATGTGGATAAACAAGCTTATGTAATCTTCAAGGTGGTAAAACAATTAAGGCCGTACATACTTAAGAACTGAAAAAAGGTAATAGTTCCACACCTAGCTGTGAGGTCTCTTTTCATACAAAAATAATTGGGATAAAGAAGAGGCAACTAGGTAATAGATTTACAAGAATATGACCTTGAATTCAAACCAACATCCATAGTTAAAGGGCAAGGACTGTGCAAACTAATGGCTGAAAGTAATAACAATGAAGAAAACAATTGGGAAAATGAAGCAGAGCTACATATGATGGATGTATGTCCTCTTTTCACCTATCCAGATTCCTGGTACCAAAACCTTGTTCATTACCTTCAGGAAGGATTGTTACCAGAACATTGGAATTCCAAACAGCGGAGAGCATTACGCCTTAAATCAGCTGCATATCAGATCATTGATGGAATTTTATTTAGGAAGAATTATGATGGAGTCCTTCTCAGATGCTTAGAAAAGGAAGATGCAAAAAGGGTCATAACAGAGTTACATGATGGGCCTACTCGAGGTCATTTTTTCGGATATACGACAGCCCACAAGATTCTCAGATCCGGATATTATTGGCCCACACTGTTTAAGGATGCACACGCCCATGTCAGAAAGTGTGATATCTTCTAGAGATGTGGGGGAAGACAAGCCAAAGCAGCAGGACCATTGAAGCCTGTGATGGTAACAGAACCATTTGAGTAGTGGGGGATTGATATCATTGGAGAAATAAAACCAAATTATTCCTTGCAGCACAAATATATCTTGATGGCAATTGATTACTTCACTAGATGGGTCAAGGCCATTCCACTACATAAAGTAAATGAAGATGCGGTCATGGATTTCTTGCAGGATCATATTATGACTAGGTTTGTGGTTCCAATTTCCCTGGTTTTCAATAATGCCACTTATTTTTCTTCTATTAGATTAATTTCTTTTGCTCATGAAATAGGAATTAGGTTGCATTATTCTACAAACTACTACCCACAAGGGAATGGTTTGGAAGAATCTACAAACAAGAATCTTATTAGGATCTTAAAAAAGACTGTGATAGAAAACCAGAGAAGTTGGCATCTAGCATTACCAAACGCTCTTTGGGCTGATAGGGTCACACCCAAGAACTCCTTAGGTGTGTCACCATATACCTTTGTTTATGGAAAATAGGCTATACTTCCTCCTAACATTATGCTACCATCTTCCATAATAGCTCAAGAGTCTAGAGGCACAGATAACGAAATCTTGCATATCAGATCATTGATGGAATTTTATTTAGGAAGAATTATGATGGAGTCCTTCTCAGATGATTAGAAAAGGAAGATGCTAAAAGGGTCATTAGAGAGTTACATGATGGGCCTGCTAGAGGTCATTTTTCTAGAGATATGACAGCCCATAAGATTCTCAAAGCAGGATACTATTGGCCCAAACTGTTTAAGGACATGCACGCCCATGTCAGAAAGTGTGATATCTGCCAGAAATGTGGGGGAAGACACGCCAAAGGAGCAGGACCATTGAATCATGTGATGGTAACAGAACCATTTGAGCAGTGGGGGATTGATATCATTGGAGAAATAAAACCAAATTATTCCTTGCAGCACAAATATATCTTGACGGCAACTGACTACTTCACTAGATATGTCGAGGCCATTCTGGTACGTAAAGTAAATGAAGATGCGGTCATGGATTTCTTGCAGGATCATATTATGACCAGGTTTGGGGTTCCAATTTCCCTTGTTTTCAATAATGCTACTTATTTTTCTTCTATTAGATTAACTGCTTTTGTTCATGAAAGAGGAACTAAGTTGCATTATTCTGTAAACTACTACCCACAAGGGAATGGTTTGGTAGAATCTACAAACAAGAATCTAATTAGGATCTTAAAAAAGTCTGTGATAGAAAACCAGAGAAGTTGGCATCTAGCATTACCAAACGCTCTTTGGGATGATAGGGTCACACCCAAGAACTCCTTAGGTGTGTCACCATATACCCTTGTTTATGGAAAAGAGGCTATACTTCCTCCTAACATTACGCTACCATATTCCATAATAGCTCAAGATTCTAGAGGCACAGATAACAGAATCCTGCAAGTTAGAATCTCTAATCTTTTTAAGGCGGAAGAGTCTAGGTCCAGGGCCAAAGAACGTTTTAAACTTCAACAAGAAGTAGTGAAAAGGTGGTTTGATAAACATAAAGCTGGAAAAAAGGAATTTGAAGTGGGAGACCCGGTTCTTAAGTGGGATCACCCGCATGATGAAAAGGGGAAGCACACGAAGTTTCAATAGTTATGGGTAGGCCTTTTTCAGATTGTAGCAAAAATTGGCCCCTCAACCTACAAATTGCAAGATTTACAGGGCTGGGAAGAGAACTTACCATTTAATGGTTTAGTTCTTAAACCTTATTTTTCCTATTTTTTGTTTTATTTTATACATAAATAATTTGATTTGGTTGTTTATTTCGATTTGATTTATTTCGGTTTGTTCTAGTTTAGATTTTGATTGATTTCAATAAAGGAAGCAAACTTTTGGTTGCATGGAGGGCATCATAATTCTAGATTAACTAAAGTCCTTGAGTGTAAGACTGTGTACTATTGTTTTATCTGAATGAATTTCTTCTAGTTTAACAGTTTTCCTGAATGGCTATGAACACATTGAAGTCCTAATTAATCCTTGTAAAATAAATCAGGATCAAAAGGTCTGGAATACTATTTTGAGGCTCCATCCATCTCACATTTAAAAATGTCCTAGGGAGTGATAGCAAAAGACCCATGGAAAGGAAGTAGGGTAAACAATATATTATATATAAATGATCCCATGCCAAGAATTGAAAGCCAAAAGGAAAATAAGAGTAAAAAACTCCTAAGAAAGCAATATGTACCGAAACAGAGTACTAAATCACATGAGTACAAAATTGCCAAAAGTTCTTCTCCGTCCGTGAGTTGAAAATTAAATAATCTCTCACACAAAAGGACACTATGGATAGAGGAGCCTGAATAAAAAATTCAGAAAGAAAGGCATGCAGGAGGACTCAAATGAAAGGACAAAAGTCCAAAAGCACAAAAAGTGCAAAATTGCATGGGAATGAGGAACAAATGAATATTTCTGTTTACCATATGTTACAATATTGTGGTGTCCAAGCTGAAAGCTACCCGAAGGCAGAGGTAGAAATGAAACTCATATTCCTGGCCTCAGAAGATTTATCTTGACTTTGAAATCTTGGTTTCCATTTTCCTAAATTAGACTATCATCAATGGTTAAAAGTATATACATTTTCCATTTAGGAAATCCATACATCTAGAAGAATTCAGCATGCTAGTATTTATTGTCAAAACAGTCTGTTGCTCAAAGATGAAGTTTTCTAGAGATCCGAGTTCACCAGATAGTCGTCAATTGTTGCAGCTGCAATTGTTTTCCCAAATTTTTAAAATTTTGGACCCTCCTTTTAAGTTCATTTTGCCTGAGATTGTTTGGATTACTGAAATCTGTTTTCTATTTTCCCTCTGCTACAAATTTGGATTGTTTTAAGTTGAAGTGAGGTCAACTGTTTTCATGCTTTTCAAAAAACTGGGTTTGTTTGCCAATGCTTTGGACTGTGGATTTCAAGGTTGATTTGAAAATGATGATGTCCTTTGATCTGAATGATTTCTTTCATTGCTATCGAAAGTCTGTTTCTGTTTGAATCGAAACTTTAGTTCTCTTTGCAGCCGTTGTGTCAGAAATGAAACAAACTTTTTCTATCGCTGCACCGCCGAAGTCTTTTGAAACTTAACATTTTCTATTTGGTTTTTCGGAGGTCATTTGAACAGTAAATCGGGGCCGTAGTTCTCTACGTAGCCGCCATTGCAGAAGCTAAATAATGAACATCCTGATGGTAAGTCTTGTTTTTTGCCAATACATTGATTTTATTGACTAACTTTTACTTTGCGATACTTTATTTTCGTTATTGGAGCAGTGTTGATGAATTGATCGGAGCATTAGTCTTTTATTTTTCCAACACGATGGAAACATTGAGCCTTTGTTCGCTGATACATAGGATTCAAATCTTTTGATCACCGTTATTTCTTGTTATTGCGAAATCCGTTGACTGTCCATCTTCTGACGTTGCAGCTGTGTATTGATCTATCCTGCCCATGATTTATGATTAGTCTTTCCGATCTCCAATGCCTGGATGGTAGATGTCTTTGTTTTATTTTTGTCGACATTTTATTTTGACCCAGAACTGTTAGTCTATAGGATCTCCGCCGTTGTGGCGGCCTAGTGAACTAACCATCCGTCGTATAGAGTTTCCGTTCGCTGATGAAAGTTTGTTTTGGTCCATTGCTTAGTATTTTTCCCGCCGGTAAGGGTTTTCCCACCTTTCTTGTGAGCTTTCACTCTATTTTTTGATGGTGGTTACTTTGTCTTTCTCCATGCTTACATCGGAAGTTGTCGATTTGTTCCAGATGCAGCTAGGATCAAGACAAGGAGTTTGTTTTTCAAGTTTGTGGTTTTAAGTTTGGGCAGTGGACTTAGCGGAGTTCAAGATACAAAAGTGCAGGATTTTCTCTGCATTATCATTTTTCTCTTCATGCATTAATATTTTTAATAGTTCACTTTAAAAGATGTATGTTTTAACACAGTTTGAGTTACTTTGTCAAATGCTAAGTGATCTAAGAACTAGTTGTTCATGACAGGGTGATGGCTGCTGCAGAGAAGATATGTCTAGAAGACTAAGCAGAAAAAATGAAGGAACAGAGGAGAAGAAATTAAGAGTTTGAAATCTCAGACAGATCGATAGCAGCAAAGGCCCAGGCTTGGGAATATTTCGTCAGTTACCAAGCTGGTCCTTTTTCATAAAAATGCTTTTAGCTCTTAAATCCGAAATGTAACATTTGTATGAATCATGAGTACTCACAAAAGGATAAAATTGTGAGATTAAACGGTTGGGGGAGCCCAAAGGTCACCGAGGGGTAGCCCAAGAGTTTTTCTTGTAGTATAAGTATAGGAGAGTTAGATAGAGGATGGAATTTTTCCCAGTTAGATTTGTGAGAACATGTTGTAAGAAGAACTATTTCCTTTTGCAATAAGAATTACAAGTTTCCTGTTGGAGAAAGCTGGGTGGAAATTTTCAAATGTTGTGCCATGGATGTGTTGAATGTGAACTATTTAGTTTTCAGCTTTGTGTCCATGAACTGTGAGATCGTTCTAACTTTTTGAACCTATGTTCTTGTATGAATGATCTCTAGTTTATTTTATGAAATTTCCACTATGAGTAATGAATGATGTTCATAAACAATTAGCTATCTAGTTGTTCATCTATCTATTACTGTTAATGTATTTTGAAATAAGTAACAACTATTTGTGATTTTTCTTAATGCATGCGCATAAATACATTACTCATTGATAAATGTGAATCTTGCTCCCTAGGGATAGGTTAGATAGTTAGTTTTAGTTTCTTTCTCTGTGTGATTTAGATGTGAGTGAGTTAAGATGAGAGGTAAGAACCTGCGCATCACATTGTGACTGCTCCTCGTATTCTCTATCAATCTGCATTCTTAGATAGGCACTTGCATCTCATACTTAATTATAAAAAATTAAAAAAAATACACGGTGGACCGGGCCGCAACCGGAAAAACCCTTTATTTTTGTTACTTGATCTACGGTAGCTGGACCGTAAACTGGATGGATTCCCCATACCAACCAGTAATGGGTTAGTTGGGAATGATTATTGGGGAGAATCCCTTGCTGTTGTCGCTTGTGATTTTCCAGGCCTCAATAGTTTTTGGTTCTAGAAGGAGGGCCGCTAGTGCATGGCTGGCCGAGGAAACTTGTTTTCTCAAGATTATTCCACCAGTGACAGTTTAGAAAGCAGTTTGTTTCCCAATCCAGTTCTTGAAGAGAAGGGTAAAGAGCACTTGTATTCTATCGATAACAAAGTAGTTAATGATCCGAGAAGACATACTAGGGCATATGTGAAAAGGATTGGAATATTACTGATTATTCCTGACTTACCTAGAATATAATATAAGAATAAAGACCGTCCTTTATTGGAAGACTCAGTGTTGGTTGGAGATTTGGAAGAACTGGTAGAAACAACATTACAGGAAGTTGTTCAACCTTTGAATCAAGTGGGCCCAAATACACCTAACGGTTCACCTGTTAATACCCCTGTTCATTCACCACCTCACTCTCCACCTAGACTCATGGCAGGCATAAACGTGAATTAGCCACCCAACCAACCGAATCCTCCATCTGCTTGGAAGGCTAGGTCACCTTTAAACCTAGCACCCCCTTTGCATGACTTACCTCAGGATTTTGAGAAAATGTTGCCCAAATTTGACCCAAATGAAAAGATTTTAGTAGATGATCACTTGCAAAGCTTTTACTTGTCCATAGAAGGATTAAGGGATGGAGAACATGAAGATGTAGTTTGCAGACTTTTTCCACATACCTTGAAAGGGGCAGTAGACTCATGGCATTTTGTTTTGCCTACAAAATCAATCCTAGATTGGGATACTTTTGAAAGAATATTCAGAAATAAATATGTAGCCCAAAAAACTCACGCAACACTAATGAAAGGGTTGTGCGCTTTGAGGAAAGAAAGAAAAGAAAAGGTGCACAGTTTCACTCAAAGGTTTGCCGCTTATCTTAATAATTTTTCTGCAACTAATAATCCTTCTGATAAAGTTCTGATTGAGTACTATACTTCAGCTCTAGGGTCTGATTTGGCCATGTTCTCCAAAATGAAAGCCAAACCTACGTTATCAGAAACTTATGAAGAATCTGAGAGAGTAGAAGCTGAAAGAGAGACCATAGAATATTATCCCGAGCAGTCGGGAGAGAAAAGTTTTAGTAAGAAAGCATTATTATTTACTAAGCCTAAGGAGGAACAGTCACATGAATTTGAGGGAATACTGAAAATGATGCAGAAGCTATCTAATAGAATGATAGACCTGGAAAAGGAAAAGGAGGCTCAGAAATCTTTTAATCCTTACTATAAAAGAAGAGAAGACAACAATCAATCTAAACCTCCTCCACATAATCATGCATCAATGAACTTAACAGAGGTAGGTATGGATAAATTTTGCACATTTCATCAATAGCCCCATTTTGAAATTTTTTTCCCTCAATGGATCAATTCAATGACATTAGTAATGAATCAGCTATTGGACTCTAGACTAACAGAAGCTGATGATGAGGAAGAAAAGGGTAAACAACCCACATAAAAAAAGGAAGAAGATACTCTGGTTTTATGGGACTGTGTCTTGATGTTTGATACTGAAGAGTAAAGCAATCTGAAACATGAGGATATTTTAGAAACAAATGTGACAACTAGAATTCAAGGTTTGATGAAATAAGGCAGGTCAGTACTACCAAAAATTAAGAGACTCTGAAGGAATGTAAAGAAATTTCAGAAAAGCACCATAGCTGATAAAATTCCTGAGTTTACCATAACCAGTTAAGATCCAAAGCAAATCAACATGCCTGTTAAGCCAATTATAGAGAAAATTGATAATATAAAAAATAATCTAGAAGAACATAAGATGGAGTATGACATTGTGGAAGATATTAAGAGGGCTAAGGCAAATATCTCGCTATTTGAAATGTGGAATGTGCCTCAGCAGGAATAAAAAAATTTAAAATCACTTGAGATGCCCGAAGAAAAGCTTCCCACTGGCAATCAACCTGAAGAAGAGGATATTGGTGAAGCAAGTGTGGGAGGTAAGTCTAAACACAAGACCCCACCATTTCTATTAACCTTCAAAATTTTCAACCATAATGTGCACAATTGTTTAGTTGACTCAGGGGCATCAGTCAATGTTATTCCTTTTTCAATCTGCAAAAAGATAAATGGATAGCCTAAACCATCTACTTGGCAGGTTATTCAATTAGACAGAACAAATGTGAAGGTAATTGGGGAAATGGAGTATGTTTAGATTTGATTATCTTCAAATGAAAAGGTGTGTCAGTTCATCGATATTGTGGTAGTAGACATACCTGAGGCTTATGGACTTGTTTTGAGTTGGGATTTTTCAACAAAGTTAAATGGATATTTTGCATCAGATTGGTCACATCTTTGATTTCCTTATAAAGGAAGTCCCAATCAAATATAAGTATTAAGAGAGCCCCACATGAATCACAATGTTACTCAGTTGGAAGGTAAGAATGAACCAGTGAACTCTATATTGGGGAATTACTTCATTGAACTAGAATTGGGAAACTACCAAGCAGAAGAAGCCAGTGGTACACCAGACACCCAGCCTGATCTCCTTTGGTTTTCACAGGCTGATGAATTTGATTGTAAAATAGTAGACTTAGTTTCAGATGTAGATTTTGATTCATGTATAGTAGAAGTAGATAGTTTTTGGACACTATTTTTTGATGGATCTAAAACTTTGGAAGGGTCAGGAGCTGGCTATGTCTTGATTGATCCAAAGAAAAATAAAATTTTTCTTTCATGTAGATTAGAGTTTGAATGTACCAATAACACACTTGAATATGAAGCATTTGTTAAGGGACTAAGAAAAGCAATTGAATTAAAAGTAGAAAATATGAAAGTGTATGGGGATTCTAAAATAATTGTAAAACAGATTCAAAATCAGATACATTGCATTTCACCTCATTTAAAAGCTTATCAGAATGAAGTTTGGGATCTGCTAATTTTTTTTATGCATTTAATATTGTATTGATTCCTAGGCTAAAGAATGCAGCATCTGACTTGTTGGCTACCTCAGCTGCAAGGCTTGTACCCTCTAATAATAGATGTTCCACTGAATTACCTTTTAGGCCTTCAGTTTCGGACATGATCACCAATTTACAGGTTTTTGATGATGATCAACAGAGTCTAGAATATTTGACAAATGTTGAAACTTTCAAAGGGGCAATTATCGATGATGAAGAACATCAAGCTGAGTTAAAATTAGACAACTTTATTCCTAAAGGGGTCAGAACCTTAGAGCAGATGTTTGATTTAGAAAACAAGTTCGGAAGACCAACAAATGCCAAGAATCATAGCTCATATTTACAATTCAAGCTCATAAATTTAGGAACTGAAGTTGAGCCCAAATATGTTAATTTGGGGAAGTGTTGCTCTCCCGGTGAAAGAAATAAGTTCATTAGTTTGTTCAGATAGTACAAAGATGTATTTTCATGGACATATGAAGAACTTGAAACATATGACACCAAGATTATACATCACGTCATCCCTATTAGGTCTGGGGTCAAGCCCTATCAGTAGCCTTTGAGAAAAATGCATCCAAAACTGGAGCCTCTAATTCAGAATGAAGTAAAGAAATTATTGGATGCTAAAATTATATTTAGAGTTAGACACTCGGAATGGGATTCAAATCTGGTACCAGTAAGGAAGAAATCTGGAGAAATTAGACTATGTGTGGATTTCAGAAACTTGAATCACGCTTTAGGTAAAGACAACTATCCAATCCCACCCATGGAATAGATATTGCAAATGGTTTCGGGTTATGAGTTATTTTCTTTATTAGATGGATTCTTTGGCTACAATCAAGTGTTAGTAGCTGAAGAAGACAGACTTAAAACTACATTCAGAACAAGATGGGGGACTTTTGCTTATAGAAGGATGCCCTTTGGACTCATAAACGCTGGAGCTACTTTCCAAAGAGCCATGGATATAGCTTTCTGCGGTCTGATTGGCCGCAGTGTTGTGGTATGCCTCGATGATATCACAATATTTTCAAAGAAGAGAGAAGAACACACATTCCACCTAAAGGATATTTTCAAGCATTGCCGAAAATATGGTATCTCGCTGAACCCCAAGAAGTGTGTGTTTGCGGTTGTAGAAGGAAAGCTACTGGGTCACGTCATTTTTAAAAAAATGATCTCCATAGACCTAGAAAGGATTAAGGCCATTGAACAGAACCCTTTACCACATAACAAAAAGGGCACGCAATCGTTCATGGGGACAATAAATTTTGTGCGAAGGTTTGTGTCATATTTCGCTCAAATTGTCAAAACTTTGCAGCAAATGGTGAAACAAAGTGTACAATTCAAGTGGACTGATGTAGAGAAGAATTCATTCAGTAAAATAAAGACATCTATTGCTCATGCACCAGCTCTTAAAAGTCCATATTTTGAAAAATATTTTATTTTGTACACTTTCGCATCTGATGATTCATTGGCAGCGGTGCTTACTCAGAAGGAAGATGGGGGAGATGAGTACCCCATATCATTTATGAGCACTAGTCTATAGGGGGGAAAATTGAATTACCCAGCTGTGGATAAACAAGATTATGTAGTCTTCAAGGTGGTAAAACAATTCAGGTCGTACATACTTAAGAACCGGACAAAGGTAATAGTTCCACACCCAGATGTGAAGTCTCTTTTTGTACAAAAAGAATTGTGAGAAAGAAGAGGCAACTGGGTAATAACTTTACAATAATATGAACTTGAATTCAAACCAACATCCATAGTTAAAGGGAAAGGACAGTGCAAACTAATGGCTGAAATTAATAACAATGAAGAAAACAATTGGGAAAATGAAGCGGAGCTACATATGATGGATGTATGTCCTCTTTTCACTGCTCCAGATTCTTGGTACTGAGACCTTGTTCATTTCCTTTAGGAAGGATTGTTTCCAGAACATTGGAATTCCAAACAGCGGAGAGCGTTGCATCTTAAATCAGCTTCATATTAGATCATTGATGGAATTTTATTTAGGAAGAATTATGATGGAGTCCTTCTTAGATGCTTAGAAAAGGAAGATGCAAAAAGGGTCATAACAGAGTTACATGATGGGCCTACTGGAGGTCATTTTTTTGGAGATATGACAGCCCACAAGATTCTTAGAGCCGGATACTATTGGCCCACACTGTTTAAGGATGCGCACGCCCATGTCAGAAAGTGTGATATCTTCCAGAGATGTGGGGGAAGACAAGCCAAAACAGCAGGACCATTGAATCCTGTGATGGTAACAGAACCATTTGAGCACTGGGGGATTGATATCATTGGAGAAATAAAACCAAATTCTTCCTTGCAGCACAAATATATCTTGATGGCAACTGACTACTTCACTAGATGGGTTGAGGCCATTCTGCTACGTAAAGTAAATGAAGATGCGGTCATGGATTTCTTGTAGGATCATATTATGACCAGGTTTGTGGTTCCAAATTCCCTGGTTTTCGATAATGCTACTTATTTTTCTTCTATTAGATTAAATTCTTTTGCTCATGAAAGAGGAATTAAGTTGCATTATTCTGTAAACTACTACCCACAAGGGAATGGTTTGGCAGAATCTACAAACAAGAATCTTAATAGGATCTTAAAAAAGACTGTGATAGAAAACCAGAGAAGTCGGCATCTAGCATTACCAAACGCTCTTTGGTATGATAGGGTCACACCCAAGAACTCCTTAGGTGTGTCACCATATACCTTTGTTTATGGAAAAGAGGCTATACTTCCTCCTAACATTATGCTACCATCTTCCATAATAGCTCAAGAGTCTAGAGGCATAGATAACGAAATCCTGCAAGTTAGAATCTATATAATCTTTTGAAGGCGAAAGAGTTTAGGTTCAGTGCCAAAGAACCTTTTAAACATCAACAGGAAGTAGTGAAAAGGTGGTTTGATAAACATAAAGCTATAAAAAAGGAATTTGAATTGGGAGACTTGGTTCTTAAGTAGGATTGCCCGCATTATGGAAAGGGGAAGCACACGAAGTTCCAACAGTTATGGGTAGGCCCTTTTCAGATGACAGCAAAACTTGGCCCCTCAACCTACAAATTGCAAGATTTATAGGGCTAGGAAGAGAACTTACCAATTAATGGTTTAGTTCTTAAACCTTATTTTTCCTAATTTTTTTGTTTTATTTTGTACATAAATAATTTGATTTGGTTGTTTATTTTGATTTACTTTATTTCAGTTTGTTCTAGTTTAGATTTTGATTGATTCCAATAAAGGAAGCAAACTTTTGGTTGCATGGAGGGCATCAAAATTCTTCATTAACTAAAGTCCTTGAGTGTAAGACTATGTACTATTGTTTTATCTGAACGAATTTCTTCTAGTTTAACAGTTTTTGTGAATGGCTATGAACACATTGAATTCCTACTTAGTCCTTGTAAAATAAATCAGGATCAAAAGGTCTGGAATACTATTTTGAGGCTCCATCCATCTCACGTTTAAAAATTTCCTAGGGAGTGACAGCAAAAGACCAATGGAAAGGAAGCAGGGTAAACAGTATATTATATATAAATGATCCCATGCCAAGAATTGAAATCCAAAAGTCAAATAAGAGTTAAAAAATCCTAAGAAAGCAATATGTACGGAAACAGAGTACTAAATCACATGAGTACAAAATTGCCAAAAGTTCTTCTCCGTTTGTGAGCTGAAAATTAAATATATCTCTCACACAAAAGGACACTATGGATAGAGGAGCCTGAATAAAAAATTCAGAAAGAAAGGTATGCAGGAGGACTCAAATGAAAGGACAAAAGTCCAAAAGCACAAAAAGTGCCAAATGGCATGGGAATGAGGAACAAATGAATATTTCTGTTTACCATATGTTACAATCCTGTGGTGTCCAAGCTGAAAGCTACCCGAAGGCAGAGGTAAAAATGAAACTCATATTCCTGGCCTCAGGAGAGTTATCATGACTTTGAACTCTTGGTTTCATTTTTCCTAAATTGGACTATCATCAATGGTTAAAAGTACATACATTTTCCATTTACGAAATCCATACATCTAGAAGAATTCAGCATACTAGTATTTATTGTCAAAACAGTTTGTTGCTCAAAGAGGAAGTTTTCTAGAGATCTGAGTTCACCAGATAGTCGCCAATTGTTGCAGCTGCAATTTTTTTCCCAAAGTTTTAAAATTTTGGACCCTCCTTTTAAGTTCATTTTTCCTGGGATTGTTTGGATTACTGAAATATGTTTTCCCTTTGCTACAAATTTGGATTGTTTTAAGTTGAAGTGAGGTCAACTGTTTTCATGCTTTTCGGAAAAATGGGTTTGTTTGCCAATGCTTTGGACTATGGATTTTAAGGTTGATTTGAAAATGATGATGTCCTTTGATCTGAATGATTTCTTTCATTTCTATCGGAAGTCTATTTCTATTTGAATCGAAACTTTAGTTCTCTTTGCAACCGATGTGTCGGAAATGAAACAAACTTTTTCTATCGCTACACTTCCGAAGTATTTTGAAACTTAACATTTTTTATTTGGTTTTCTTGGAGGTCAATTGAATAGTAAATCGGGGCTATAGTTCTCTATAAAGCCACTGTTGCGGAAGCTAAATAATGAACATCCTGATGGTAAGTCTTGTTTTTTGCCGATACATTGATTTTATTGACTAACTTTTACTTTGCGATACTTTATTTTCATTATTGGAGCGGTGTTGATGAATTGATTGGAGAATAAGTATTTTATGTTTCCGACACGGTGGAAACATTGAGCCTTTGGTCACCGATACATAGCCTTCAAAGCTTCCGATCACCATGATTTCTTGTTATTGCAGAATCCATTGACTGTCCATCTTCCCTCGTTGTGGCTGTGTATTGATCTATCCTTCCAACGCTTTATGATTAGTCTTTCCGATCTCTGATGCCTAGATGGCAGTTGTCTTTGTTTTATTTTTGCCGACGTTTTATTTTCTCCCTAGAACCCTTAGTATATAGGATCTCTGCCGTTGCGGCAGCCTAGTGAACTAACCGTCCATCGTATAGAGTTTTTGTTCACCGATGAAAGTTTGTTTTGGTCTGTTGCTTAGTATTTTTCATGCCAGTAAGGGTTTTCCCACCTTTCTCGTGACCTTTCACTCTATTTTTTGATGGCAGTTACTTTGTCTTTCTCAATGCTTTCATCAGAATTTGTCGATTTGGTCCAGATGCGACCGAGATTAAGACAAGGAGTTTGTTTTTCAGGTTTGTGGTTTTAAGTTTGGACAGTGGACTTAGCAGAGTTCAAGATATGAAAGTGCAGGATTTTATCTGCATTATCATTTTTCTCTTCATGCATTAATATTTTTAACAGTTAACTTTAAAATATGTATGTTTTAACACAGTTTGAGTTACTTTGTCAAACGCTAAGTGATCTAAGAACTGGTTGTTCATGACAGGGTGATGGCTGCTGCATAGAAGATATGTCTAGAAGATTAGGCAGAAAAAATGAAGGAACAGAGCAGAAGAAATTAAGGGTTTGAGATCTCAAACAGATCGATAGCAGCAAAGGCCCAGGCTAGGGAATATTTCGTCAGTTACCAAGCTGGTCCTTTTTCATAAAAATGCTTTTAACTCTTATATCTGAAATGTAACATTTGTATCAATCATGAGCACTCACAAAAGGACAAAATTGTGAGATTAAATGGTTGGGGGAGCCCAAAGGTCACCAAGGGGCAGCTTAAGAGTTTTGCTTGTAGTATAAGTATAGGAGAGTTAGATAGAGGATGGAATTTTTCCCAGTTAGATTTGTGAGAACATGTTGTAAGAAGAACTATTTCCTTTTGCAATAAGAATTACAAGTTTCCTATTGGAGAAAGCTGGGTGGAACTTTTCAAATGCTGTGCCATTGATGTGTTGAATGTGAACTATTTCATTTTTAGCTTTGTGTCCATGAACTGTGAGATCGTTCTAAATTTTTGAACCTATGTTCTTGCATGAATGCTCTCTAGTTTATTTTATGAAATTTCCACTATGAGTAATGAATGCTATTCATAAGAAATTATCTATTTGGTTGTTCATATATCTATTACTATTCATGTATTTTGAAATAAGTAACAACTATCTGTGACTTTTCTTAATGCATGCGCATAAATACATTACTCATTGATAAATGTGAATCTTGCTCCCTAGGGATAGGTTAGATAGTTAGTTTTAGTTTCGTGCTATGTGTGATTTAGATGCGAGTGAGTTAATACAAGAGATAAGAACCTGTGCATCACATTGTGACTGCTCCTCGTATTCTCTATCAATCTACATTCTTAGATAGGCACTTGCATCTCATACTTAATTATAAAAAACTAAAAAAATACACGGTGGACTGGGACACAATTGGTAAAACCCTTTATTTTTGTTACTTGATCTACGGTATCCGGACCGTAAACCAGACGAATTCCCCATACCAAACAGTAACAGGCTAGTTGGGAACATTTACTGGGGAGAATCCCTTGTTGTTGTCACCTACGATTTTCCAGGCCTCAACAGATGGACAACGCTAAACAATGTTTAATAACATGCTTGAGCAACTTGTTGTCTCATGGAATGTTGTGATTTGGGATTGCATATAAAATGGGAAAATCAAGGAGGCTCACAAATTATTTAAACGAATGCCATAATGGAGGTATGCATCATTTCAATCATGGAGATGTGTTCTTACACTGGCCTTGTTGTTTCTTTATGTGGACCTAATAGATACTTGGAGTGGATTTGACATACCAGTTATAGTTACCAACAAAAATTTCCAAAACGTGAGGGAATTCTATCATGGTACCTTTTAAGATTATCATCACAGTTTGAACATTGACGTTCATTTGTCTAAGACATGACAAGTGAGGAATTTGAGGGAGTAAAAGAATGTAATATGTGATTAATGTGTCAAGGCAAAGGAAAAAATACAAGGAAAAAATGGCCATTTACAAGGAGGGAGGACACATTAATTAAACTCAAAACCTCACACATCCAAATATGCCATGTAAGTAAGGAGAATTTTTCTGCATCAACCTTACGTTAGGCCATTTTGTCGCTAGGGATCATGTGACATTAATAGGCCCATGTCCACCACACAAGCCCTATAAAGGGAATATTTATCATGTAAGTGGAATATAGCGTTTGTTTCAATTTTGCCACACTAAGGGTATCTCTCATGGCCCAGTCCATGTTCTAGGGTAAACATATGAATTCCTAGGCCATAACAATTTACTCATGGGATGGGGCCCACACATGGGGCCCTAGTCCATAACGTCATCTCTATTTGGGAAATATTTGGCATATAAGTAAGAAATGGCCATTTAAAGCTATGTGTGACCAAGAATATTTATAATTGATTGGAATTTTGTCTCCTATTACCTTATTTTAGCATGCAATGTGTGTGTGGGTGTGTGTCCTCAAAAGGTTATGCCAAGTTATGTAAGAAAAGTATTTCCTAAAAGAACGAAATTGGTCACTATGAAGAACACACTTAAATTTATGAACAAGATAATAATTAATCATGATAAATACTTACATAAATATGAATAACTTGAGTTAAAAATTGATAATAAATTTGAGGGTTAAAAGCAACTAATCCCCCCATAATTGAACAATTTTTGGAAGATCTCAAATTTGTGATGAAGGCTTTGTTGTCATTATGCAACCTTTCATTCATACATAAGTATAATAGAAGGGATAACATGATGAAGAAAATTGATTCAAAGACACCAAGGACACCATTGATACACCTTAGATTTACCAACATAATCTCAATGGCTTGAACCATGATCCTTAAAAATCCAGGAATATTCATGGGATTAAATTTTATGTGAGGGGTATTATACATCTCATTAATAGATGTAGGTTGAATGTGTTCAATCCTTTTGTAAATATTTACAAAATATATGATTAGAACAAGACCTATATTAAAGGTGTTAGGATGTTACTAAATCCTATCATCACTTTATTACGTACTAGCTTACTAAATTATATCATCACTTTATCTGAGCTACTGGCTCTTTGGGGTGTTCTCTTTTTGTCTAAGCCTATCAGAGTTGAGAACGTTTTGATTATCGGTGACTCTCAGGTTATTATCGAATGGTGTAGTGGGGTCTCATACCTCCATTCCCTCTTATTGGAGCATTGGAAGATGAAATTTCAAAGGTTGATTTCTTCATTCACTATTATCTATTTTTAGCATATTTATCAGGAGCTCAATGAGATGGTAGACAGAGTGTCAAAGTCACGGATATGGGACATGGATGGCACTATTTATTTGAGGTTTGGAAAAATTACTCTCTCTCGTCGACCATAAGGTTTGACACAAGTTGAGGGCTTGTCCTGTCGACAAATTAGTCTTTGTTGCTGATTGTATGAAAGAGACATATTCCCTAGTCTAGGTTGCTCAAAGTCTTTGGTTTTATGTATGTAGTAAAATTTAGAAGGTATGTTTTTTGTCACTACATTGTTGCTAGAAATTCAATAAGGAGACTATTGTAAACAATTTTTGGATCACCTGGTTTCAACTTTTAGTTTAAAGTTAAACTTTTTCTCGCTTTGAAAAAAATAAATTCTTAGCATGCTAATTCCAATCCATGGTCTATTATATATTAATTTTTTTGTTAAATATGATTATGTTGTCTTTTGATCTTCTAGGGTATGAATATCAATATCTCTCCTAAAATAATGGATCATACTACACACGAATCAAACTTCAAGCTTTTTAAGTTTAATTTTTGTGTGCATTTAATCTATTTTAATTATTTTCACTTGATATTATTGGGAGGATATGGTAGTTTATAGGGGACTCAACCAATTTCACATTAGGGGATAATCACATCATTATTCTCATTCTTTAGTGAATTTTGTTGAGAATTTTAGATGGTAAAATCTCAATTAAAAATGTAGTTGTTTGAGTCACTTACTGAATTAGAATTTACTACTAATAAATACCATTGTCCCATTCAATATAGAGTTTAACTTATCACTTTCATGATGTGAAATAATTATATAGTATAATTTTCACATAATGCATCAAAAGGAGAGTGTGACTTCTTGCAACAAATGTAGTGAACATAGTATTAATCCACATCCTCATAAGTCTTTTTCATTTTACATCTATTATAGGATTCTCAAGGCTCCTGAAAAATCTAATTGAATTTAACTTTGGATTATATTTATAATCTAGATTGTTTTTACTAAATCTCATTTTTTTGAATCCATAGTTTTCTCAATAAAGCCTCTTTTTTGCTACTATCTACTATCATTGCAACAAGACGCGGTAGGAGTAATTGGATCTAAAATAGGATTGCCGATGCTATTAGTTAATATAAATCATTGTGCCTTTTTTATTATTGACATGTTAAGGAGTGAATCATATTCAGTAATAAAAAAACACAAGGAAAATTGGTGGCATGAAAGACTCATTGGTCTAATAGATAATATTTGTGACAAAAAGTATTAAGATAAGTTCAATGTCTAAAATTGAGATTGATGCAATGTTGAATTTGTGACAAACTATGGGTGCATGGAAGGTGTCCAACAATGGTTTGATCTAGTCTAGTGCATTGACATATTCAACCTTGTAAGAGGACGGAAGTATCACATGAGGCATGCATTATAGTTTCCATTAAATGTGTAGTGTTAAATATTTAGTGAGGGTCGCGTTCCTTAAGGATTCACTAACATTCATTCCAACAATTAAAACTAATAGAATTCAAATTAATTACAAACACATATATATCATCCAAATAAAAGACAAATTTAAACACATAAGCATATTAATGATCAATTTTATTAGCATTATGTATGAGATTACATCAATTATGTGCATAATGATACTAAGAGCTCATGATTGTTCATGTCAATATTGAAATATCACAAGAGAAAGGAAACCAACCTTGTAGGTCTCTCAAAAGGAAAATGGGGATGATAACTTGGAAGCTTAAAGCCCTAAACTAAGCAACTACAGGGTTAGATTCTTTAGTCAAATATGTTAGTGGATTCATTCGCCTCAAGATTACTAGTAATCCCTTTATATATGTGTGTTAAAATTTTTATGGTATACCTTAGATTCACATGCATTTCCATTTGGTGAGCTAAGAAATGTAAATTTTAAAGTAATAAATGATACAATGAAATGTCGGAAATCAAATGATGATAATAAATGTTAGGGAACTACAAAAAACCATTTTTAAGGGTCAATAAAATTTCCATGACATTTTTCATGTGTCTTGGAATTGGTTTTACAACATAAATACCTTTTTATAAAAGAAACTTATAGTGTGGAGCTCAAGGACAAGGTCCGACTAGCAAAAGCTTATGGTTCCTACTTGTGCACTATGATTATGGTGTGTTTGTTATATTTTCCATGGTGTGCTTATGTTTATGTAAAATAATGTATAAAAATCACATACTAATGTAATATCCTCCAAAAAGGTTGCTCGATGAAGCAACAAGGATAATATGATACCACAAGAGGGGAAGAAAAGACGGTGTAAGGTTGGTTTGACCTTGTCATTGTCATTGTGAAAAGTATTATCATTTTAGCACATGATACCTTGCAATTTTCCCCATATATATTTGGTTTGTGTATTTGTACCAAGTATGATTTGGTTATCCCTTCTAAGAAATTAATACCATACACTTGTGGCTTGTAAGAACCTGATTCTCATGTTTGCTAGCTATCAATTGATAATTGATGAAATTTTTTGGTGGGATCATTTCAAGAAGAAATAAAATGTTGATGGAGAGAATTTAGAGTAGAGAAATTTTAAAAATTACTTTGAAAATGACAATGTTAGTTGTTACATGTCAATAATATTTGAATGTATGCACTTTTTTGTTACAAGTTGTAAGCTAAAATGAAGAGTAATCAAGGTTATGGATTTCCACACTTCTCCCTTCGATGAAAATAATCTATAGCTTTGATTGTAAATTTTTTTTTGTGAGTCATGGTTGAGTCTGGAAACCATCCCATACCGTCAATGCATTCGTCTAGTCTAACCATTCCAAATTTCAGTCCATACAAGCACAAATTGAAAAACTTTCAACGTTGGCCCCATTCAGTACATTAATTATTCTATAGGTTTGTTGTTTGATTGCCAAATTGTTTGTGTGAGTCATGTTTGAGTCTATAAATATTCCCATACCATCAATGCATGCATTTAGTCTAATGCCAAATTTCAGTCCATACAAGCACAAATTGAAAAACTTTTAATGTTGGCCCCATTTAGTACAATAATTATTCTATCGGTTTGTTGTTTTATTGTTTAATTGTTTGTGTGAGTCATGTTTGAGTCTGGAAACCCTCTCATACTACCAATGCATGCATATAGTCTAACCATGCCAAATATTAGTCCATACAAGCACAAACTGAAGAAAAAAAATTCAACGTTGGCCCCATTCAGTACATTTGCAATGCTATGTGTTTGTTGTTTGATTGCTGAATTGTTTGTGTGAGTCATTTTTGAGTCTGGAAACCCTCCCATACCTTCCATTTATGCATCTAGTCTAACCATGCATACTTTTAGTCCATACAAACACAAATTGAAAAAATTCAACGTTGGCCCCATTCAGTACATTTGTTATTCTATATATTTGTTGTTTGATTGCTGAATTGTTTGTGTGAGTCATGTTTGAGTCTAGAAACCCTACCATACCATCAATGCATGCTTGTAACCTAACCATGCCAAATTTCAGTCCATACAAGCACAAGTTGAAAAAATTTCAACGCTGGATCCATTCAGTACATTTGTTATTCTATAGGTTTGTTGTTTGATTTTTGAATTATTTGTGTGAGTCATGTTTGAGTCTAGAAAGCATACCATATTGATGATGCATGTGTTTATTCTAACTGTGCCAAATTTTAGTCCATACAAGCACAAATTGAAAAAAAATCAACATTGGCCCATTCAATACATTTGTTATTCTATAGGTTTGTTGTTTGATTGTCGAATAGGCTTGTTATTCTAGACCTTACAAATGGAATCTTCATCATGTCAACAAGATATGATCCAATAATTGGGGTGCTTCTTGGTGTCCAAGCCAAGGTGGATACAAAATAACAAGGTATTGGCCTATAAAATTTGTCTTTGGATCTCATGGCCCATACATGGGACCTTGAACCACCACATAAGTTCTACGTGAGTCCTATAAAGGGAATATTTGGAATATGAGTGAGATGTGGTGTTTATTTCAAGGTTTATCACACCATGCATGGTATTCAAGAATCATAAAATGTTTTAGGGTTGAAAATTAAGGTCTTGATCCATAACATTCTTTTGTAGAGCTCGTGGGCCATCTCATCCTACAAGTTCACAATGGAGGTGATTTTGAGGTTTTCCACATTCGAGGTTAGTTTTAGTGCCTAAGACATGGTTTGGTTCCAAGATATAGGCTATTTGGCCATCACATTTTCCCTTAAGGCTCATGGGCCACGTGTGGGGCCTCAAGCCACCATACTTTGTCATGTGAGAAGGATATGATGCTCATTTAAATCTTTGGGATGCTAAGTGTGGTTCTCATTTCCCATTCAGCGGTACAATGACAAAATACAAATCCTTACACCAATATGGGGACACAATAACCACATAGGAAATTAGTAGTAAATCTCATCCCACGAGTGCGTTATGGTGGTGATTTTTAGGTTTTCCACATTATAGGTTAGTTTTAGTGCCCAAGACATGGTTTGGTGCCAAGATATAGGTTGTTTTGCCATAAAATTTGTCCTTAAGGGTCATGGGAGATGTACAGGGCCTCAAGCCACCATATTTTGCATGTGAGAGGGATATGGTTCTCATTTAAAGGCTTGGGATGCTAAGTTTGGTTCTTATTTCCCATTCAATGGTCAAATGCAAAAAGACAAAGCCTTACACCAATATTTTTCTCTATGGCTCATGGGAAATGTGTAGGGCCTTAGTTATCACATAATCCCTTCATAGTAAAATTTTAACCTATAAGAGGAATAGGGTGGCCATATCAAGACCCACTATTTAAATTAAGGGTATAAGTCTTTACCAATTCCATATAGGTCTCATAGTCCATGCACGATCTTCTAGGCCACAACATAGATATTTTGTAAGGAATATTTAGCATACATGTGATATATGGTCATCATTTTGAGGATTATAAAACTAAGTATGATTATAAAGGCCCATTCCTTGGTATAGGTCCACATATAAAATCTCATTACACATTTTCATAAGGAGCTCATGGTCCATTTATGGGGCCCCAAACTAACATACATACCCTCCATAAGGAATTTTGGCTTTTAAGTGTGATATTATTATTATTTTAATGTTTAAACTACCAACTATGGTTCTTGATACATGTCCCATTGTTTGATATGAAAAGAAATGGTATTAGACCATAACATTTGTTGTGGGGCCCATAATCCATCTATCAGACCATAGGACACTACTGGGGATAAATCTTTGTTGAGGTGGTGTCTTTGCTTGTTAAATTGCGACATTTAGTGTGTGCAAGCAAGTTAGGATAATTATAGAGTATGGTTCTTGGTGCAAAGGTCATGGATCCCAATGAATATTGTTTCGTTGATGACTAGATCCAATAACGCACTTCATTCTTGGTTCAATTGGAGGTGTGTGGGGATATGCACTTAGTGATCATAGGGAGATATGCACTAATTTTATGTTGTTTGTGGACATGAATTCCTTCTACATAAATAAAATATAACATCACATGAAAATGCTGATTATGATAATTCTAATGTCCTCAAATATTTGGATTGATTACAAAGCCTTTGATCATACTATTATTGCCTCAAAGCTTGAAGTAGTGATTGCACCTTCAGAGGCAATTGATAATATAGGTTTTTTTTTTCCTTATCCTTTATATATATAGAGTTTTAGGGGATACCCAAATAGATGGAAGGTCTTTTTTTCTTAGGTAATTCACTACTTATTTTGACTGAATTAACATGACATTCTATTTTATGAAAGTGATCAAAGTTAACATTTAATTTTTGCAATTTTTTATTATCCCCTTCCAACTTGGTAAATAACAAGTTATGATGGATCTTTGTTGGCTTATGATCTTATCACATCTCACCCATGTGGTCTATGTAAAGTGCCTCTTGACACAATGATTTTACAAATTTATGGTGGGTGTTATATGCATGTATCAGTTGTTTTAGAGTGTTATGAATTTATTGTGTGGGGTATGTTTAAAGTTTCTTAGGAATTTTATTTAGGCTCAACAAACATAGTTAGTATAGGTGTAGATGTAAGAGCCAAGCTTTTATTAACTGGAAAATATTTTTATGCTTTCATTCCCTAATTAATAGCTTATTATTGGCACCTTCCTAGACTATATTTTTAAGGTATAACAGTCCACATATAATTCTAAATTCCTAGTATAAGGAAAATTTCTCATGTCTTAGGCCATATGGTTTCTCTATGAAATTGATGGTGTTAGACCGAAATATTGTCATGTTGAGCCATGTGTTAACCCTATGCCTAATCCCTAAAGTTATCTGTGCTAAACTGGATTGATACTGAGGTTGTTTCTACGCTTTTTTCCCTCTTTAGGAAGGCCGACGCTCTTTCCCTTCATGTTAGGTGCACCGATGGTGATTTTTCCCTTAATGCTAGGTGCACCAGTGCCAACGCTCTGTCTCCTACTTCTAGGTGCGCCGACGGTGCTCTTTCCCTTCATGGGAGGTGCGCCGATGGTGTTTTGAGGGCCAAAAAAGGAGCTTTGAGGCCCTTCTCGAAGGTGGATGAGGTGTATGTCTATCCCTATCATCTAGGTGAGGTGGAATTCAGTTCCTAACCTATGGTTTAGATCCCTTAGATCCCTCCTCCTAATCCTCAACCTACTCTATCCCTTTAGCCTGATAAATTAAACCCTCTCTCCATGGTGAAGGGAGGAAGGACTATGGTACTCTTATGTTGGTGAAAATTCTAGGCAATCCCTGTCATCTTTTGGGATGATTACTAGCTTGATTTGGAGGCTTTGTCTTGGATTGTTGGATGGAATATTGAAACGTTAAGGCTAGGTTGTGACATTCCTTCTTTTGTGTAATTCTATGTATCTCTTTGATTACATTAATACAAATATCTTTCCATAAATGTTATTGTATTGATAATGTTTAGAGATTTCTTCCTTAACTGTTATCTTAGATCGATTCATGTTTGGATACACATGTACTGTTTTCTTGTTTCCACTTTCTTTATAGGGTTTTGCAACTGAAGATTGGAAGGTTTTGGAGCTTGGATCAACAAAGAGAGAAGAGGATTTGCATATCTTAGGTAATTGATCTATCTGTTAACTTGCATTTCTATTTGATATAGGAAATTAGATTTTATTATGTATTTGATTTGTTCTATATCCACTTGGACTAGGGAGATATGGCTTGATTCCGCTTGAGTAGATTTATCCGATAACATACCAATGTGAGCCAAGCTTGCACACCCTTTAGTCTCCATCTCTGTTATGTATCTTCCTATCCAATCCATGTGTGGAGGAATGGCATTAAGTGGAATAAATATGTTCCTATGTTGCTTATGGGAAGGTAATGGTGCATCCATCAAGCAATATAGAACACCTATGGGAGCCTTCTGCTCCTCATGTGGCACCAACAAGGAAAATTACTTCTCCCAATTTTCATCCCCACTTGATGTGGCTGAAATAGAAGTGTGACAAGAATTGTGAATCACCTTTTTGTAATAATTATTCTCCCATATTATGGCTGCATATTATTCATCAATGGATGATCCCACCAAGGTGTTCTCATCTGACTCTTCCATGGATAAGAGACTCTCTCTAGAAAACAACTCTAGTTTTCTCTAGAAAAGATCAAGTGCTTGGTTCTCTTCAATCTTGTCTGCGTAGTCCTCAAGCACATGCAAAACTAAATGCATTTCATGATCTACCATCTCATGATATTCCTCCATATTATTAGGAATGCAATCATCCTTGTGAATATGGTTGAATGATGTGTAGGAGGGTAGGTGAAGTCTTTGTAACTTCTCATGAAGTTTCTCTATCTCCATCTTGGACTCTTGGAGTGCATATTGAGTGCTCTTCAAGGAATATTGGGTTGTTGATAATTATTTTGTGATATTGTAATTCTCCTCTTCATACTTCAAGTATTCTCCATGAAACAACTCAATAATCTCAAGAAAATTGTCTCTATAAAAAATCAATTGGAGAAAATTACCTTTGGTTCTTGTCATGGCCTTCTGAAAATTCTCCAAATCTTCCATGGAATATTTCTCCTCCAACTTCCAACTTCCAACATATATATGTCATCAATGCATGGGTTACATGGAGACTGTGTAGGGCCTCTTTGATCTTGCACTCATTCAACTTCAGTGACCCTGAAAGAAAATGATGTTCTGGTAGATGAACCTCTTCTTCTTTCCTATCTCTTGGATCAACTTCATGAAACTACAGTGGTGATGTGGAAGTTAATATTGGGACCTTTTCTTCAAGTGAAATATCTATTTCACCAACATAAAGAGGTGGACATCCCTCAATAGATGTCTCATTGAAACTTGAGCACCCATCAGTAGGTACTCTTTTAACCATGTCTAGAGTATTTCTGATCTCTCTGGATTGTTCTTCTACAACACTGGTGGTAGGATCAAGTGAATGAACGCCCTGCTCTTTTCTTACACAATACTCACCAATAAGGATTTTAGTTAAATCTTCCATTTCTGCAACATATTTCTCTTTATTCTCATGGGACACTTCTCCTTCTCCTTTGCTGCAAATACCTTGTAGTATCTTGTGCTCCCCTTCATAGATCTTTGTTTCAATGTTCCTAGTTGCAAGACTAGGTGGTCCATGGATCTCCTCAATGATGATAGGGGGATGTGAATTCTTACTAATGTCAAGCCTCTATTTTGATGTGGCTGCAACTTCATCTTGCTGCAAGAGAGTACAAAAATATAAACTATGTTCCTCCCTTTGCATCATATTTTTCTCCTTCAAATTTCCTACTTCACACACATTTGGTGGGGGATTGTCTTCCACTTCATCGGGAAGTTAAAATGATGATTTTAGAATCTTATTGTTAGATATAGATAATAATAATTGGGAATCAGCTACATAAGTCAATTTAGTCCTGATGGGGTCCTCCTTAGCTCGAGTCACCTGCAAAAAGATAGAAGGGGGAGAGAAAGAAGAAGGGGAATGAGAACCTTGGGGGACATCTCCCAAGAAACTGAGGCACAAAAATCAATAAGGAATACTTATAGTCATAAACATAAAAATAATAAACATCCAAATTGAGTAATGGAGCTCCCATTGTCTTCAAATAAACCTCGGGTGACTTGTTGGGAAAGTCAACCACCCATTGAGAATGTTTCTCTTGCTAAAACCCTAACCCTAGCAACATGATGCCCCCCCTTGAGGAATTAGCATGTAGGATACAAGAAATATGTTTCCCTGTCATCCAACTTCATCAAATTTGGAAAATTCTCCCTCCTTATCCCATATTTTTTGCTTTTTCCTATGACAATTTTTTCTGCACTGCCTTCTTTTGTCGTTGAAATCCAAAATGGAAACTGCGCCCTAGAGTTGCTTATTTTCCTTATGACAACTTTTTCTGAACTGCATGCTTTTGTGACTGAATCTCCAAATAAAAAATATGCCCTACCTTGGCCTAGTGTTGCCTCTTTTGTGTCTGACAGTTTTTCTTGTCTTTTTTCAGTCCTATGATAGATTCTATTTCCTCCTTGGAAAGTTGGCTTGCCCAAGTGGCCCTCCTGTTAATGGAAACTTATTTTCCACATAATTAATTGCATAATAAATAAAAATGACAAGAAATAAAACTTAGTATAATCCTCTTACATAATTATTATTGCAAATTTCCCTAGGGTAATTTAAATAATATCACTTAGAACCCCTAGGTGTTTATCATGGTCAAAAATTTTGGTGGTCAAAATGTGGGGACATGACAGAAGGTGAACTGACTAGTGCCCTGGATGAATTAATAAAATAAAGAAAAGAACATTTATGTCTAAAAATAAAACTTGAAAAATCTAAAATATTTTAGACAAACAAAAGTATCAATTACTTAATGCCAAAAGAACAATTGATTGTTTAAAAATTAGAAAGGTTGAGGTCAAAAGGACTGAAGAAGTACTTACAACAAAGCATGAATAATGAGAAGATAAGAAAAGGAATCTTGAAAGACAATTATCCTGCACACTAAATGATGATAAGAAATTCGATGAAAAGAATCTATTATTGAAAGTATCACTCAAAGATATGAAATAAGAAAATGAGTTATTAATAGAACAATTATCACAAGTTAAGAAAAAGGGTACAAAGATTGCTCACTCAAAAGGAGAACTAGTTGAAATAAGAAAACAAGACCAGTCTCTGAAGAATCAAAGACAACTCTCTGTTCTAATAAACAGGTTCAATGATGAAATTGTAGAGTGCACAAATCCAAAAACTGGAAAGGATTAGTTAGACACAAAAGTTAATTTTAGATAAGATATTGAATAGTCAAATGTCGGTAGGAGACAAATATGGTCTTGGATATGATAAGACAACTGAAAAGGTTTGCGACAACAAATACATTTCAGGTACAAATCAACGAGATATAAATCAAACGGGGTTTGATAAAGTAAGAAATGTGTCATTAAAGCAAGTTCAATCTAGGTATGAAAATTCCCTCAATGATTACAATTTTACCTGTTATGCTAGTAGAAGAAGGTTCAATACATTCAAATGATTAAGGCGCATATACAACGGCCGTGTTAAAAAAATGTCATACCATAAGATGTAATTCTTGTGATGGATTTGGGCATTAGGCACAATACTTTTGAAGAATAATAGAACTTTTAGGAAGAGATATTTCATATACTTCGGGAAGTAAAAAATAATAATACATGTATAAAAGAAGGTAGAAACCTTGTGTAGTATAAAAGAGGGCTCGCGCACACTCATAAATGGATAAAGAAAATTTCATAGACATGTTTAGTCGAAGTAAATAATACAAGTATTTATCAAGAAACAAATGACTATTGCTTATATTGCTACTCTCCAAAATTATGAATGAAAATCCTTGAATTCAATATGCTATCTATTAGTAATTCAAGGAAAGTATCAATAAAAATTGTCGCCAGAAAATGTTGAAGATTGTCACACAAGGACACACTCATATAATAGTGTAGATGCTAAAACGAGGGGTACACATATTCAAATTGGCCATAAGTAGAAATATTGCTGTCAAAATTCATATATAAAGATCGATGGTTAGTTATTCATTCCTTCAGAAGAAAAAACTAATTTGGATTGTATGATTGCATCATTAGTCACATGCAGAATACTAATTATTTACACAGGAAGTATGATACAATACATTTGCATTCCTTCAATAGTCAGAATTTGTATTACTTTCAAAAAGGAGTTGATGTTACAAAAGATACATGTATTTTAAAAGGACTCATGTCACAGAAGTTAGAAGTACGTATATTGAAATGTACTTGTTGCTAGGAAAAATGAACCTCTTATAGACAAGAGTTGTTCCTCTAGTCTCAATGGTTCAGATATAGAACAAATGAGTTACAAAAGAGATGGAAGACTTCCCCTAGAAGTTGTGGAGATATAGAATGAGTCCCTTTGATGGAGTAGTGTAGTTGTTTCCTATGGTGATGGCTCTTCACGATCGTACCTGCATAATCACATGAAACCAAAAAACAAGATCAAAAGCACTAGAATATAATCCACAAATCTATGTCAGGGACTAAGGAATCCAACAGTAAAATACATGATTATAACACAACATACTTTACAGGAAAGGAACCAACTTTACATTAAATATGAAGAAGAAGTTTACAACCTTTGCCTGAGTGTTGATATGCTCCTTCACATGCCAATGTCTTGCCCCCAAAATCTCCAACTTGCTCCTCCTATGCTCACCCTACTGATTTAGGCCAGAATGTCAATGCAACAACATAACTTTTCTCTCTCTCAACCATGGATATGAGCCTGCTTTTATAGGCCTTGGGAGGATAAGGATGGTTGAGTAAATGGTGGGTGAGGTAGATAGGAGATCCCAAAAGGATGGATCTTGAGTTCAAGTGGTCCTCAAGTGTAGGGATAAGGGTGCCATGAACCCTTCCTTTGAGAAGCTTCATGGAAACCTATCTTTTTCACTTTTTACCAAGGGTACCACTTCTTCTCCACTATGATAGAGCAGCGACAGGGTAGAACCACACCTTGAACAATAGGTAAAGGTGGTGGCACCACCTACTGTCAAGAGTCTGTAGGCGATACTTAAGAAGGTAACTCTCCTTGACTTAAGGGCAGAAGCGGTGCTGGATTTTCATATGCAAGATTGACATCTGGGCCAGTATTTTTACTTCACAACTTGGGATTTAGGGAAAATAATGATTTTTGGGCCCTCATCACATGATGATGATGAGATTTATGTGTAACAAAATGCCCCCCAAAGCATGAGGATAGAGGGATACGATAGGAGAGAGCTTTGAAAGAGAAAGTTATCACTTCAAGGAAAGAATTAGCTTGATTGGAGATCATCATCAACCAAGCATCTACAATACATCAATAATTTTGACTCATGAGAAAATGTGTCCTCATCATGGATGCAGACCAATACAAGGTAGATCCATGAGAGAGATTAACAAACATCGCTACTAGAATACAATGTAGATCCATGTGATAGAGGACTCAAACTTGGGACATAGCTACCAGAAATACACTATAGATCTATGTCAAATGAACACAAATTTGAGCATAGCCACGATAATACAAATGTGGATCCATGTTGGGACTCATACAATATACTCCATCACAACCTAGGAGAAATATATGAGTGCTTTTAAAGGATACCCAAGGTCTTTGTCTCACCTCCCACAAAGTACGATTCTATCCATGTGATTACAATGATTTGAAGTCGAACATGGTAGAAACCATTGATGTGAATCATTAACAAGTGAGAGGGAGATCACCATTGATGTCAATGATTCCCAAGGTACCCTAGTACAATCTCCTAAGTGTGAATAGATGATTTGATGTTGAATCTATCGATCAAAGGTCAATGATGTGAACCTATTTCGAGAGAAAGAGAATCTGTCATTAAAGAATACAAATCTCAAGGTACTAAACTTGTTTCTAAGACTAATTCTTGGATGATGAGTTGACGTCGACAGGAATAGCCTCGTCGAATGAGGTCCATGATGAATCCCACATCAATGGCATGAAAATCGAAACAAAGTTTTGGAATGTTGTAGATGATGTAACCATAGGACTGACTCAAAAGGTACTGACACAAAGGTTGTTTTGACTACAGAGGTAAACTTTCAACTTCCCTTTGAACATCAGGCGACACAACAAAAGACTTGGCAACATTTATTTGATGAGGCGGAACATAATGCGACAATGGACAATGTATTCTTTGAAAGACTCAAAGGAGTGACAGGACTCATGAAAGTGGATCAACTCGGAGAGAAGCTGAATACCCAATTGACTAAATGAAATGCAGAAAAGTGCCATGTTCAAAGGTGACTACAAACTTCCATTTTATTTGCAAAATGAATTGATTCCCTTCCCTAACCTCCTCTTCATTTCCATGGTTTCCATTTTTCATTTTTGTTGAGTTTTGGGTCTTAAGGGCAAGCCTAAAAAATGCATGTCGGGTACCGCTTCTGGCCTTCACGGGAAGAGCGGTGCCTGATAAGCACAACTCTTTTTTAGGATTACTCAAGTGGTGGCACTGCTCTGTTCTAAGGAGACATGCACGGTGCCAGTCTTGATGCCCCAAACACAAAAACCCTAGTCAAAATAAAGTTTTTAAGCGATTTCAATGACTGAATATGTTTCTAAATGGCTCATTAATGGTTTTTGACAGGTCATTTGGTAAAAAATGGTGACTTGGAAGGAGAGGCAACGTGATGATGACAATTCCCATGATGTAATACATGTGGGCTCCATAGCTACTCTACGAGGCTGTGGTCTCTTAAAATTCTTCCATGTTCCTAGTATGCTTTCACATGTACGATTGCTGGAATACAACCTGTGGATGTGGAATCCAGAACAACAGTATTTTGAGGTGGGACCCCATATTGTTACTGTGGAGGTGGAGGATATTTTTTTTCTGACTGGGATATCTAGATGAGGAGCACCTATCTCTTTGACTGGTTCCCTAGGAGGGGACATTACTACACAGGATCTTATTTTTGGCCACTGCTATCCAGGAACAAAGATGTCAGGTAAGAAGATCTCGATCAAGGTCGCGAGGGATCTACCACTTCAGACCATTTTATTTACTATGTAGAGGGTGGTTGGGAGCCAAGGGCCCCACCAAGAATCCCGGGAACATATGTTGTATGCCCTGGAGGCCATGGCATCCACAGTATTAAATTGGGCCGAGGAATTGCTACCTGTGTTCAAAGATAAGCTTACAAAATGTCAACAAGGAGAGCTGAAATAGTTTGGGCATGGGACCATCTTAGAATGATTCTTCTTTGAGAGGGTACCTCTCCTGAGGCCCTACGTAGTATTCACATAGCTTAGAGCTAGAGACCCCCACATGCTGCGGTGGTGGAGATCATGGCCCGCACAGGAGGTGGCAGGGCCAAGGTCAAATTTGAGGCTCCCTTCTTTCGTTGGTTGAGTGATCAGATCCTCATGATTGAGGTCTATGCCTATGTAGGGAATCACTTCCAAGGGGATCCCGATATACCACTACCACCTGGCACTCAGTGGGGTGACATTGGTAAGAAGCAATACCCAAGATGTTGATTATGTTTTTATGTTTTATTATTTTTATGGATGATAACAAGACCTAATGTTTGCATGCAGATGTTGGTGATGCACATCCTGGGGATCCTCCCTAATGGACAGGCGAGAAGGAGGTTTCTTTTTTCCACAGAGGTGATGATGAGCTCACAGAGCTGGAGGAGAACCTGGATCGGCTGACCCTAGATATCCCAGATTCTACTATAGATGACCTCCCCAGGAGGTTTCAGAGACATACTACACGAGTATCAGGATGCTTCACTCGCTTTCTACATAGGTTAGCAAGGGATATTATGTGATACCACAAGAACCATTAGAGTGGTCTACATGATGTAGATCCCTGAAATCTAGCTAGCTTCAGGATTTTTGTATCATTTTGTATGCCTGAAATCCAGAGTGCTTTAGATGAGGTCTTGTTACCATATTTTTTGTAAAAACCCTTATATATATACAGACTCAATTCTGGTGTTTATATGTGTTTCAAATGGATAAATTATATTTACATGAGTTTTACATGTCTTCTACAGTTTATTTTACTTTATGATTGACCATGTTTTATTTTTAAAAGTTATGAATGGGAAATATACCAGTCTAGAATGTAATTTGCCAATGAATCAACAATCATATTATCATACCTAGGGATATGCTTGTAAGTGATGGAATCGAAATACCTTTCAAACAAAAGGCCTTTATGAAAGAGGTGAAGAAGTGTAGGGATCCTGGTAGTGTAAACGAGATTTAGGTGACAAACCACTAGATGAGAGTCTATAAATACTACCAAATCATGAATTTCCCGAGATGCAGCCTTGGTGAGTAAACCTATCACTACCTGATACTCGACTATGTTGTTGGTAGCCGGACCAATACAAACCGCTCCTGAACTGACTAAATCCTGAGCTGGGGAATACAACACCCAAGCAGATAAAGCAAGTTTCAAGGTATGACAACATGCACCATCAACAAAAAACATAGAAAGCCATCCAATATGCATAACCAAAAAATGGTATAAACAGTATGGACATCAAAACTCAAAACCATATTGAAAATGAAAAAACACACTAAAAGTCAAATATACATATATACAAGGTACCATACATAAATTTATTAATCAATGTACCTCTTCAGGTACAAACCATTGCGAGGTTTCCCAAAGGGTATCTCGTCATAGTCTATGAGCTCACAAGCCCCTTTCTCTAAGACCTTACTAACGATAAAGGGATTGTACCACATGGATTCAAATTTTCCCTTTTCTAGTCTATCATGTCTCTAATCATAAATCAGGACTAGGTCACCTTTATTGAAAACACGAGGTTGAACAGACTTGTCATACTATGCCTTGACATGTTTTTTGTGTGCCTCATTAGCCGAGGCAACATCTCTCGTATTTTCATTAAGGTTGGTTAAGTACAAAAATCTCTCTTCCTTGGTGGAAGTGTTTGGGAGAATTTATACTGTGAGTTTAAGTGACGATATTTGACACTCGATAGGGAGGACAACTTCCAGTCCATATACCAACTAAAAGGGTGTGAAACCAGTTGTTGTTTTTATTGAAGTCCTATAATCCCAAAGTGTGGAAAAGAGAGTCAAGTGCAAGTTGGATTTGTGATCTCCAACCATCCTACACAACATAGTTTTCGAAACTTTGTTAATGGCCTCGAATTGACCATTAGCCTGTAGGTAATATGGAGTTGAGTTTTCATGGAAAAAACCTAGGTTAGCACTCAGCTCAACCATCATCTAATTCTGGAAATGAGATCCATGGTTAGTGACTATAGCTTGCGGGACTCCAAACCTAGCCATCACATGGTTGAATAAAAATAGGGCACCAGTCTTACCATCCTTTGTATATGTAGGCATTGCCTCAACCCATTTTGTGAAATAATCCATGGCTATGATGATGTAACCATGCCCCTTGGCTGAGGTAAGATTACAATGCATAAAATCAACACCCCACTTGCAAAAATGGCCAACTACAATGATGGGGTGTAAAGGAGCAGGGTGGGTGCACTTTTTTGGATAAAAGTGTTGACAGGGTGGGTATTTCTTAACCGTTTCATGACAATATTTAAAGATAGAAGGCCAAAAATACCCAGCGCAAAGGATTTTCTGGGCTGTAGCCATCCCAGAAAGAAGACTGCCACATGCTCCAGAGTGGCAGTCATTCAAAACCTGTTCATCCTCTTCATGTGTAAGGCATCGTCGAAGGATGGAATCGATACCACGTTGGTACAATGTATCATTCAGAATGAGATAGTACTTTGCATGGTGATGGATACGATGATGATCATCATGAGATATGGCGGGATGAAATATCTGAGTTTGGAGATAGATAATCAAATCTCCATACCATGGATCAATTGTGCTTATCAAGAACAAAAATTCATCTGGGAATGAATCGTTGGGCTTAGCTTCTGTCAAAGCACAAGGAAGGTCACACATCAACTCTACAAAAACTAAGGATTTCTTTGAAGTAACCTTTGAGAACTCAAGATCAAATTCCTACAATATAAAAATTCAATGGGAATACTTCCCCCCAAGCACCTGACGAGTCAGAATGTAATACATGGGGTTTTGATCCATGAGTACAGTTGTGGTACGAAGTAGAAGGTAATGACAAAATTTTTGTATAGAAATGACCGTAGCCAGAGCTAACTTCTCCACATGCGAGTAACGGGTTTCATATTAAATAAGACTCTTACTCAAGTAATATATCACGTGTTATTGGTTGTTGGGATTGTCCTACACTAGAACCATTGGAATGGTAGTAGGGGAGGCAACAACGTACAACATAAATTATTTTGAATAATCTGGGGGGTGTATCACAGGTAAATGGGTCAGAGCGTGCTTCAGATTATCAAAATCTCATTGGGCCTAGGCATCCTAGAAGAATGGAATGTCCTTCTTCAGGAGACACGTATAACCATGTGTTTTCTTTGTGAAGTTTCACATGAAATGACGAAGAAAGTTTCCTTCCCTTGCAAAATTTGGAACTTGGTGATGTTTGTCAGGATAGGTAAAGCCAAGATAGCAGCAATTTTCAGAGGATCAATCTAGATGCCATCTTTGGAAACCACAAAGCTAAGAAGGCATCTAGTCTCAACACAAAAGACACATTTGTGTGTATTCAACCATATATTATAATGACGACACCTAAGGAAAATGTCTCTAAGGTGCAATAGATGGTCCTCCCATTGCTGTGAATGAGCTGAGAGGCCATCAAGGTACGGATCCACAATGTGCTTGATATCACGAAAGGCATAAGACACGACTCGTTGGAATGTAGCTCTGGCATTCGTTAGGCCAAAAGGTAACATCTAATAGGTGAAGGTAACCCATAGGAAAATGAATGTCATTTTATGCTGATTGATGGGCATAATCTCTATTTGATTGTAGCCAGAAAATCCATCCATAAAAGAAAAGATGACGCTACCAGCACAGTTATCGATGATGTGATCGATATGTGGAGTAGGGAAATTTTCCTTAGGACAAAAATTATTTAAGTCTCAAAAATTGATACCGAATCTAATAGTTCCCTACTTCTTAGTCACAGGGACAATATTAGGTACCCATTTTGCTAGGGGTACAATATAAATAAACCCCGCCTTCAGAAGTTTTTGCACTTAAGCTTTAATAGTCACAGCCTTCCTAGGATGGACTTGACGTAATTTTTTTCGGAAAGGTTTTACCATGGGATAGGTTCTATTCTCATGTACAACAATTGATGGATCAATCCTAGGAATCTCCTCATACGTCTAGGAAAAAATATCATGAAATTATTTGAAAATAGCTCTACAACTTTCAGTTTCATTTGTGGAGGAGTTCTGGCCTACATGGATGTGCTCAATAGTTCCGGGATTGACTGATATGTCAATCGAGGTTGTCTTAGTGATGTTGCAAATATTTCCTTTAGAATCTATGTCTTGCAACAATATAGGCATTTTCAGATTGGTGACAATATCGGTACTAATAAGAGATACAAGGTCAAAATATACCGAACTGGAATTAGGAAGAAAAGAAGATATGTGATGGTGATCTTCCCATACGGGTTCGTCCATACTCATAATCTCCATGATGGACTCATATGAAGGAAAAGTATTGGAGACATAGTCTAGAGTAGGGAGGGATGGTTCTAGCCAGTAGGGCAGGTTGTAAGGATCTGAAGCCACTAGATGAATATCATCATAACAGACATCAGAAGCATATTGAACAAAACCATACAGTGCTTCATAAGGGCCAAGAGAGTATGACTCAACAACTTCTTTTCCTTTAGGACTACGTCCAACCGTAGAAATCATGTTCATGGTCGCTACTTCCATACTACAATGGGCTAAAGGAAACACTCCCATGAGGTTTGAATCCTTCAACATACATATCCCAATTGACTGATAAGGAGGAGGGGACTGACCTAGCATAGGGATGTTATTCATGTGGGAGTAGTAACGTCTGGTGAAAAAAAGTCAAGTTGATCGATAATTACAATATTCCCCAAATGAGGAAACTAGAGAGTTTGAAAGACTATCGAAGCGACAACAGTCATAGCATAGAACCAGTTTCTCCTCAATAGAAGATTGTAGTCTAACGGGGCATCAACTACTTCCACCTGGATGGAAACAATATTTCCCCCAAGCTCGACTGAATGGAATGGTAATAGACCATGAGGCTAGAAACCTCTTCCATCAAAATATTTTAAGGTCGTAGGTGACTTTGTAAGTTCAGGAGAGCCAATGAATCTCCAACAGGATATAGACAAAACTGAGGTTGAAGCTCCCTCATCTAGAACGTTCTGATGGACCTTTCTCCCAACTAATCTAGAGGAAATTTTAAATGCAAGTTGGTGAGGTAATGTGGAATTATAGTTCTCCACATTGAAATGTATTAGGTTGGTGTTATCTGGGTCTAATTCCCCCAAAGCCATTAACAGGTTTTTACGCTGCGTTGGACAGCTTTGGAGTACCTCTAGGGTAGACATTACATAGGGTGAGTGAGTCAAATATTCAACCACATTGTAGAATTGTGCAGCTTGGGCATTGGGATTAAACATATCCTTCTCGAGGGTAGCCTTAGGCGGTCGTAAAATCAAATCGAGATTAGGTTTCTCGATGATGAGAGGGCCATTAGACGAAGATGGAGGGGAACTAGTAGAAGGAACTTTCTTGGAAGAAGGATTTTCGTCCTTCTTCTCTATTGGTTTGTCATATGAATGACTACAAGTATTTATATTGATGGTATCTGAGGACATCATTCTGATTTCTTCCATGGAATTAGAGGTCCCTTGATTAGACATATGATCTATCAATTGTTCTTGAGATGCGAAGGGATCGGTTAGCACCGTTGGTGTGGGGCTACTCTTTAGAAATTTACTAATCTCTTCACGACAAGGGCACTCCTTCATGAAGTGATCACCACCACATAACAAGAAAGGGTACTTAGCCTTTCTCTTTCCTATATTATCATTCTCTGTGGCCGTAGCCTTGGGATTCTCCTATTGGTTTCTAGGTTTTTTTATTTTTTCCTTTACCTTTTTTCTTATTGTCGAGTGTTTGCATACTTTGGATAGCATTTACCTCAGTGGAAACTATAGGAGTTGAAGTAGTAGCAGAAGAATTTGGTTGCTTGGCAGGTTTGGCTCCTGATAAGGGCTAGATTGAACCAAAAACCTCATCAACCAGAGTCTTTGCGGGTGGTTTATCAGGGTCTGTGCTGGGACGAGGAGCTTAAGGGATTAGGTCATACAGAGTTCTGGATGGGAATATACCAAGTCTAGATACTAAGTGCATGTTACATCGAAATATAGTCACCATCATGTTATGATATAGGTATTCCCTTATCATCTCCAATCTCTCAAATTTTTCCCTAGAGAAACAAAGGAAGAAATTATCCCCTTGCAATTTTTCCTTGTTTTGAGCTGGTAACACTCCTCTTCCATTGACAAAAAGAATTACCTAAGTCAGCAACGCTCCTAATACATGAGCAAAGAGTGGTGCTGTCACTTCTAGAATTACTACAAGAAGCGTTACCCCTTAACACTTTCTGTTTGCTTCATTGAAGGAGCGGTGCACGAGTTTTCAAGGAAAAAAGAGAGGCTTTGAGAGGCTTCTTGAAGATTTCCTCCATGGAGCCTCATCCCTATGGTTTAGGATGAGTTGGAGATCCAGATCCTTCATTCTTTGATCTTATATCCAACTCACCCATGAGATCCTCAACCATACCTATCCTCCCATGCCTTTAAATAATGGCTCATCCCCCATGGGAAAGTGAAGGAAGAATTGTGTTCCATACCCAAACTCTGTCAAAATCATTCTTGAGTCTTTAAAGGAAAGGTGAAACTAGAGGAAAAAGAGCTATTGGATGGGAATCTCAACACCAAGGAACCAAGGTTGTAGTATTTCCAATTATTGTTAATAAAGAATGTTTTCTCTTTCCCATATATGCTGTATCATGTGTATGTATTGCTTGACTCCTTCCTCACAAGCATAGATCTAGTTTTTATATCTTGTATGCTATCACTTTCTATTATTGTCCTCTATTTTTGCAGGTAAACAGAGGAAAAATATTCAAGGATAGTGAAGACATCCATTAATAGAAGAAGCATGCCAGTCCATTCAAGTGTTTAAACAGATCTAGGGAGAGTCTGACATTTTGTGTTACTCATTTGTTCTATATCTGAACCATTAAGACTAGAGGAACAACTCTTGTCCGCAAGAGGTGAAAAATTCCTAGCAACAGTGCGATTGATAGCCTGCTCTTCGGTAAAAGCACCACCCATAGCCACATCTCAGGAAATGGGAGGAAACAACGATTTCATGAACCAATAAGCTAAAATTTGGTCTAGGATGGGAGCTTTAATAAGTCGTCTCTGCCTTCTCCACTCATGGATATGGTACAAAATGTGGGTGGAGGTATTTTGATGAAGTGAGGTCAAAAGGTCCATACCCATTTCATAACAAATATGTAGCTGAAAGTGTGTGAGAAAAATGGTTTCCATTGTGCTAAAGTCCACAAATGAATGTTGTGGAAGTTCAATATACCACTTTGCAGCCGTACTGGTCAAAGTGCGCTGAAAGAGTCTCAAACAAATAGATTCATCCATCAAGGAGTTCAAAGAAAACCATAGATGAAAAGTCATGACATGATTTTTTGGGATCATCTCCCTGCTTCTCATCAAAATTTGTAATGTTTGATGGTAACTTGACTGGAATAGAAGGCCATGAAGGGTTGTGCTGAATGGGATCATTAATCAACTTGGACAAATCAGGAAAGTTTAAAGTTTCCTGGAATGGAAGTTGTCGATTAGGTTCGACGTATTGGTAGTATTGATAATGCATATGCACACTAGTAGGACCATAGGTTGACTAATACATAGGCTATTGGGCTGGTATATGGGTGGATGATCCTCCCTAAGATCCTCCCAAAGGGGATGGACCTCTAGGAGGAGGGCCACCTAGAGGTGGCGGGTTTCTAGGTGGTGGGCCTATAGGTGGTGGTGGACCTCCAGGTGGTGGTCCACTAGAAGGTGGACCTAGAGGTGGTGTACCTCTTGAAGGTGGGCCTCCAGGTGGTGGGCCCCCAGGTGGTGGTCCTCCCGATGGTGGTCCTCCGTAAGGTGGGCCTTCGCCAGGTGGACCTCCAAAGAGTGGGATACCATAAGGTGGCCCTCCAAAACCTCTAGCAATATGAATAGGCATTCCTCCCATTACTAGCATGTAGGACCAATTAGGTTTCCCCCACAGCGTAAACATGTTTCCAGGGTAGGGGATTCCAAGATACATAGTTCCTGTAGATGTAGGTTGATAGTTCATATTTCCTACAGGTAGTTGATTCAATGGGTAACCATAACCCCAAGAAGGTTTTTTGACTATAGTTTTTTCCCCTAAGGGTTGTCCTCAACTTGACAGAGGGTTTACCATATTGGTGTGGGTGGGAGGAACAACCACTGCGGGTTGTCCTACAATAGAAATCTGTCTAGTACTAGTAGAAACTCCACTAACAGATAACGTAACTCATGCTTGGGTTTTCCCCCTAGCATTGGAATTAACTGACACCATTTGAGCTGAGGATTTCCCCCCAGCTACAGAGGGTATGGGAGGACTAGAAGCAGACCTAGGATTTAAAACTGTAGGGTTAGAAGTTTGAACTGGATTATGAGGAGTCACCCCACGAACCAGAAGATCATCAATAAGAGCGAAATTCTTGTCAAGTGAATGATATCTAGAAGGTCACGGATACGAAAGACGGGGTAAAAGAGCCGACATAGGTTCTTTGTGAGGTATGGGTGAGGGAATAATTCTTTCCACTCTCTCTTGAAAATTGTGAGTGCGATCAAGAGAATCTTGGATCCTTTTATGTTCATCCTCACATGGTGAAGGATTATCAAAATAAGGTCTAGTAACCCCAAATTCGGAAAGGGATTGACCCATAGAGGTTCTCCAAAAAGGAGCATTAGGTCCATATTTAGTTTCAACAGGACTAGTACAGCTTTCCTTCGAGGAATGAAAGGAAGCGTTAACCATAAGAGGTTGTTGGACCAAGGGATTAATGTAAGCAGTGAATTGTTCTCTGCTTTCCACAATGGTGCTTTCTTCCACATGGGATTCAGTTGGAGCTCCTTGATCTATGGCTTCCATTGGGCTCTCCCCTGTAATAGGAGGAAAGTCAGGTGGTAAGCCCTAGTTTCTTCTGGATCGTCTCACCTAAAACTCAACCAGATTATACAGTCACTAAAACCTAACCTAGGGTTTCAAACCTAGGAAAGTCACAAAAAACTTCCCCTACACAAACTACAGGCCACAAGCAAACTTAAGTGATAAGAGGGGTTGATATAAGCAGGTTCCTCACTACGATTGTCAATTTTTTGCAACTCGCTATATACCGTAGGGTCCAATAGTAAAACACGACGTGGAGGATCAACCGCCCCTCACCTGAATACTTGACTACCTGGGTGACACATGGGTAGTAATCTCCCCGAGTGTTGTTCTCAGTGTATTGCACCAATAAGACGACTAAAAGCAATTTTCTCAGATAGTCTCAGGAATCCTAGAAGGGCTTCCCGATATACACAAGGTACGTGGTAGTTCAAATCCGTAGTAGTGTTGTCTAATGCACAACCGTTCACAAGGTTCCTTCCTATATACAATCGAGTACATGAAGTACCTTTGGATATACCTCAAGGGTATGTGAAATTCCGTTCTATATACAGATTGTACGTGGAAGAACCACACAAGTCCCGAGTTGCAATGCAGGAAATAAATGACAACTCCTACGTTTTATGATGCCAGAACACGTCTCTAACCTATCACTCAAGTTACTAATATTTTTAGCCTATAGCTACCGTTAATTTTAAGTTGAATGGTTAGGTGAATGCATGGAGTTATAACAGAAAAGTAAAACCATGCAATTATTTTATGCAAATTTTTTCACTTTACCATTCAGAGCATGCCTACTTACGGGAAGGAGAGAGTATTTCCTTTTTCAATTTTGTTTTAAAACCAAAACTTTCCCAAACAGTCTAACTAAACAAACCTTTCCAAGAATACAAACAAGCAACACACTTCTAATCTGATTTTTGAAAGCAAGCAAATAGGGTGAGATCTCTTTTCATAAAAAGAAAGGAAAAAAAACTCAAAGGCACACTAAGTACTTTTTTCAAATTTTATTCAAAAAATGGAAAGATCTAACTTAAACCTATGATATTTTTTCTTTTGATGAGACAAGAGTGTAAAAAGAAAAAATAATATGGAGATCTGAAAGCTTATGAGGCTACTCATGAACCCAATACTTCGTTCTTTAAGTAAAATTATAATTAAATCTCAACAAAAAAATGTCTTTTAAAAGCAAAAAGAAGTCTTTCGTTTCGTAAACTTAACGAAAAATGAAAGAAAAAACCAACAAGCAAGTCTTCCCTTTCAGTTTTATCAATAAACAAAAATAGATCTAACTAAACTAAGCTTCCAAGCACTCCTTTTCAAAAATGAAAAACAAGCATACATGCAATCAAACTGATGAGCGTAATATAGATTTTTGAATTCAACAAAACAAGCATTTACCACATCTATATTTTGAATCTAACTACTCAAATCTCTGTAAAGAAGCCCAAACATTCAGAACTGAAAGCAAAAATCAAACCAAACTTTGAAAAGGAAAGTCTTAAAAAAGGCCTACCTAGCACCGCGTCTCAAGGGTTGGTGACAAAGCGGTTATGGCTCAATACCACTTCTCATTCACTGCAACAGAGCAGTGGCACCGCTTCTTGAATACTGCACACAGGCGGTGGCACTGCTTAATGTCCACTGTGCAAGAGCGATGTCCTGTATAAGTAAAAAAACAAAAGAATGGCGAAAAAAACAAAGTTAGCTATTGTAAAACTGGCATTAAAATCATGAATTGTCAGGAATATGAAGTAAAGAAGGTAAGAATGACTCATATCTGAACAAATATGATAATACCAAACCAATATCTCACTATATCAACTAGTAGATATGATCTATTGAAACAAGATCTCACTAGATCAGCTAGTATATATGACCAATGAAAGATTGGAGCTTGGATTTTGGAAAAGAGTTTGAATACCAAGGAAGATCAGATGTACTAAAAGCTCTTCCTTAGTGGAGTCACTATATTTGTTTCTAGGAAGAATGCACCTCTTGCGGAAAAGAGTTGTTCCTCTAGTCTGAATTTTTCAGATCTAGAACAATTGAGTTACAAAAGAGATGGAATACTTCCCCTAGAAGTTGTGTAGATCTTGAATGAGTCCCTTTGATGGAGTAGTGTAGTTGTTTCCTTTGATGATGGCTCTTCATGGTAGTACTTGCATAATCACATGAAACCAACAAACAATATGAAAAGCACCAAAATATAATCCACAAATCTATGTCAGTGACTAAGGAATCCAACAGTAAAATACATGATTATAACACAACATACTTTAGGGGAAAGGAACCAACTTTGCATTAAATATGAAGAAGAATTTTACAACCTTTGCCTTAGTGTTGATATGCCCCTTCACATCCCAATGTCTTGTCTTCAAAAGCTCCAACTTGCTCCTCCTATGCTCACCCTACTGATTTAGGCCAGAATGTCAATGCAACAACATAATTTTGTTCTCTCTCAACCATGGATATGATCCTGCTTTTATAGGCCTTGGGAGCATAGGGATGGTTGATTAAATGGTGGGTGAGGTGGATAGGATATACCAAAAGTATGGATATCGAGTCCAAGTGGTCCTTGGGTGTAGGGATAAGGGTGCCACGAAGCCTTCCTTCGAGAAGCTTCGTGGAAACCTCTCTGTTTCACTTTTTACCAAGGGCACCACTTCTTCTCCACTATGACAGAGTGGTGACAGTGCAGACCCATGCCTTGAAAAAGTGGTAAAGGCGGTGGCACTACCTACTGTCAAGATACTACAGGCATTACTCAAGAAGGTAATGCTCCTTAACTTAAGGGAAAAAGCGGTACTGAATTTTCATGTGCAATATTGAAGTCTAGGCCGATATTTTTACTTCACAACTTGTGATTTAGGGCAAATACTGATGTTTGGGACCTCATCACATGATGATGACGATATTTATGTGTAACCATACCATGATAACAGGGATATCCTCATCCAAAGTATACAAATATTGAGTTATGAATTACAAAATGTACATATTAAAAAGAGGTAATTGTGCAAATTTACTCATTACAAGTGCATCTCAGTGTCAAGATAGTGCATCTGCCCCTCCAAGTTTGAAGTATTGGTAATTATGTGAGCTTGTTTCAAGAGATCTATGATGGATTGTTATTGTGTCTCCAGTTTATCAACATAACTCTTCAAAAGTGAAATATTTGTTGCATGTCTTTGATTCACCTGGACCTATGAGTACCATTCCTTGAAATCAACTTCTTTGAGATTCAATGCCCATTTCTAAAGGTCATTCTTAATCTTGATAAATTCCATCCTCCGTGTCTGGAATATTGCAGAAATATCTCCAACAGAAGATCCAACCTGTTGTTGTTTCTCAGAGATTGCTTTTAGGTTTAATAGTTAGACAATAGAGCGAATAATGGCAAGATAATTGGTCACCGGGAATGACAAACAATGATCTATAGATATGTCAAAATAATTTACTAAATTTGGTAAATTTCATGGATGAGTCTTCATCATGGATGGATTATTTTGCATGCTTGTGGAAATATGAAAGGTAAAAAAGGGGATTTAGTTTATTGCTCTGTATGGGTTATTTAATGATGTTGTCTCTATCCACTTAAAGGATGAAGTATGCAATCTTGTGTCATATAAGGTGGCACATGAATTGATAGAGTTTTCAATCACATCAACTCATTGTGAATCTTGCTTGTGTCAGTGAAAAGTACAAACCATATGAAGCTGGAGAACAATGTAACTACATAGAAATCCAGTATATAGTAGAAATTCCAATACAATTAAAGGGCAAAAACTAGAACAAAGATATGACATGGGAAGTTAGATAAGGTCAACATAAAGGATAGTGCAAATAATAAGTAGTCAACATGTAAGGAACTATATAAAAAATTATTCAAATCATAAGTTCAAAGGAGAAATTGCAACTGCACAATGGGTGCATACAAATTGAAGATATATTTACAAAGTCACTTCAAAGAGATACTTTTGAGTATCTCAGGAAAAAACTAGGAGTAATTCCCACTCCACATTGATTTAAAAAAAACAGTGACATTGAAAGAAACTAGTATAACGCAGTAGAAGTGACATGAGAAATAAATGAAAGCAGGAATCCAGGGGGAGCATCCATTTTCCATTGATGTCAAACTTGGGAGAGATACTAGGTAAAATATTTTGTAGATAAGTGCTTGAGTGACAAACGAGCAAAGAATAAAATGGAATGAATACAGGGGGATCATGTTGCATGTTGATAATATGAGCTCATACTTAGGGGGATCTCTAGTTTTGATTGGTGTTGACATCAACGCCAAAGCAGGATATTGTTGAACTTTGGATTTCTCATTCATGTCAAAGTGTGCTTGATGATGCTAAGAAACAAGTATAAATAATTTATTCATGTTTCAAGAAGTATATACAAAACAAGGCTACATATTAGTGAAATATGAATGGGTACATGTCACACACATACTGGGATTCTACATAATAAGAAATAATATTAAATCAGAAAAGGACCTAGTCAGCTCAAATGCATTGTATTGGGTAAACTTGAATAGGAAGAAAGAGGTAGTCGACATAAAAATAAAGAAATAAACAACTAGGAACTGAGTGCACATAACTAAAGAAGAACAATAGCCAGTGTGCATAATTGAAGCATAGTATACAACGAGAGCATCATTGTGTAGGACTGATGTTGAGTACACAATAGTGGAGAAATGTTCAGTCAGTAAAGCATAGTAGTTGTACAAAATTGAAATAGAGAACATAGAAAATAGATTGGTGTCTCCCATCTATGTAA
>LPNX010675033.1:51091-102296 GCA_001517045.1 Pseudotsuga menziesii
ATAAAAAATTCCAACACATAAGGGATCATGGAAGTCTGTAAAAGACGTAAAGGGATAATATTAGGCCATCATAAGCATTTATGGGACATATGTGACAAAATATGCTATAATAGATGTCCCATAATGTGTGAGGTCATAGGCATAGATGATGGATGAAATACATTACAAGCCTTATAAGTGAGTGGAGAAGTAACTCTCTTTTCCTGAGTTGGGAATACCCATGATCATGAGTAACAAAAATAATTTCTTCCAAATCAAGTACACTACAGATCCATGAGGCAAATATATGCAGTGATCATGGGCACTAAAATGAGTACACAGTGGATCCATGTCAAAAGGATATAATAGCCACAAAAAAGATACAATGTGGATCTATGTCTTAGAATCATAGGAATATACTTGGAAATAAGATTGAACAAATCAATATCAATAAGAACTAGTTCCAAAATAGGGGTAACTGGTAATCCAACACAACTTGAGTCATAACATAAACATGTGATGCTATATATGGACTCGAGGCACTCAAACCAACACATACCGATATGATTCTAAACTACATGAATAGATGTCATGAAGTCGAACATAGTAAGACACCATGTGGTTATCGATCATTGATGTATATCGTTAACACACACAAGCTAACTCACTAATAATGACAATGAGAGTAAAGGTACCTAGTACAATATAACAAGTGTGAAAAGGTGTTTTTAAATCGAACACATGTATATTCCGATTATCAAGGGAAATTGATGTATTCCCACTATTAATAGTGAGGAAACATTCCACTGATGATTGTAAGATCCAAGGTACTAAAAGGACCCTATCTCACTATCCTAAAATATATGTTTTGGATTCAATGGGAAATGATATGCTAGAAGGAGGGCATTAAGGAATTCCGCCATTATCCAACAAGATGTTGTAGCAAAAGGACAAATATTTGGTGGAAAAACTAATTGACTCTGAAACATACTTGGCATGGCAAGGTTGACATACTAAAGTCAAGAGTTATAAGGATTGGATGACATAGGTTAAAACTTCCCTTGAACACAAGCATGACACACAAGTGATTAAGGAATCATAGGATCAAGAATGAACAAATAATAAGTTTGTATTGATTCAAATTATTTCCCATAAATCTAAAGGTTAGGGATTTCTCCATCATATCCTAGTATTCCTACACTCCTTCATCATGCCCAACCAACATTATGACTGTTGTCGTCTTAGGATTGATACACTTCTTCCTATGAAGTATAGAAGGGTTTTTTCACTATGAGGCACAAAATATTGGGAGTTCTAAGAAATTTTCAAGGTATCTAAGGAATCAGACTGCTTCTCAACCTCCTCTACTTGATCATTTCTTTAATGGTTTGCCTTGGATCCTTCTGGAGGGTGACAAATAAGAGCTTTTGGATGACCGTCATGTGAAGCTCTCTCTTCATTAAATGAATTCTATTTCCTTATTAGATCCTGACTTGATAAAGATAAATTCCTTTGATTTATCACTATTCCTAGAAAAATATAGAATCCTCCATTATTTGCTTTCATATCATGTCCGTTAGAGGATTCATGCGCGAAAACCCTATCCATGCTTCTGGAATATCTCCCCCGAATTTCAAAAATACCCTCTTTCGTCAAAAACATATCACGCGTCCCTATCATGTCATATTCATAATCCACTATGTCAAGCTCCATAACCTTAGAATACCTAATAAAATCACCTTATAAAAAATATCATCCTCCTACGAAAAACATCCAACAAAAAACTGCAAACCCCTTTCCCTCTTCACCCCTTTAATGTTAAATATTTATATATGTGTGTGTATGTGCAGTTTGATTATTTATTCATTATTATTTTACCAATATTACTTTTTTATTTCATTTGGATCTTTAGTCCTTTACAAGATAAATATGGACTATATAATTCACCCAATAGGATTGTATTAATCATGGCATTCTTTTCTAGGCATTTTATCCTAAGTTTTTTGCCTGCATTTATATTGGGAACACTAAGTGATTTGGAGAACTTATTTGGTCTCATATTGAGGAAATGATATTCAAGAAGGTTTATGTCTAAGGTATATTGTAGAATCACTCACCTAATGTTAATTTTTAGTTGAGTATGGCATGGAAAAATATACAATTATGGAACTGAACATAAATTCTCTCTCCAAAGATTTATTGGGTAGTGTGCATTTATTGGCAATGCATGATTCAGAGTGTGCATTTTGGACATGTGTGCCACATGTAATATTGTGAATTTGACCACCTCACCTTGGATATCTTCCAAAACTCCCTAATACTGCTAATTCCCATCTACCACTTGCTACTAAGACATGAAGACAATAGGCATCTACAACTACTACTTTGTGTCCCTTCAATTGGTGCTTCCCACTTATTTTGTTGCTTCACCGCTTGAAAGCATTGGCCACCATCATGCATGCCAACAAGCATGTTGAAGAGAACCAAAGGATATAGGTGAGTAAATAATATGAATGGACAGTTAGTTGAATGAACGAGATACAAGTTTCTTACCAGGTTTCATGATACTAAGGGAATGTGTTACTCTACTTGGCCATTTGCATTCATAGTTTTCATTTCCTTTTGTCAAGCAAATTAAGTAAAACTCTTTATAGTTTAAAGTTTGATGGTGTGCCTTTGCTTGAACCCGTCAACCTTTATTATCCTCTTCCTAAGCCTATTCCAAACAAAAGGTGTTGTGCACCTCTGACACCATGCTTCAATAGGTAATTCAAGTTTATGTTTATTTAGTGATGGGATATATCTCTAGACCATTTAGTTTTTTTCTTTAATCTTGTCATAATGCTTCATCAAATTCGTACATTTGGTCAATTTTCTTCATAAAGAGGTCAAATTCATCTTTTTGTTGATCATCCATCCATGTGAAGTTTTCTTAAAGTAGCATATAGCTTTAGCTTAGCTCTGGAACCCTTTATTTCCTTAGCTTTGTTATGAAAATATTTTTTCTGAAGGATTTGCAATAGAGGTGAACGAAAGAGGATAAAATATTGAATATTAATTTAGTGTTTGGATGAGAGTTTAATTGTTACATTTTGTAAGGATTTACTTTATTGTGCAGATTTGGCCTTGTAGTTCATTTTATAGGGGATAAACAATATTTTCATAGTTTTTTAATCCAAATTTATCAAAGACAGTCCAAATCCAAAAAAATATTATAATTATGTTTAAGTTAGTGCAATATCTTACAAAAATATACTGTCAAAGTTGTAACAAAACTATCTTCGTACCTATCCAGTAATTTGGTTCAAGATCTACAGAGTGCGACAATAAAAGGACTAAATAATGGTAGTTTCAAATTTCCATTCGATGTCATATCTATTAATTCTAAAATTGATTAAGTGTAACAATGCATACAATTCTTAAGAATAAACATAAAGTAAAATAACATCTCACACACACATTACATAGATATTCTACCCTAGAAACCCTTAATTAGGAAAACTAGCTTAACTAGAGCTTCGACGCTCTCTTTGTTTCTTTCATTGTGTTAACTCAATCATTTAAAATACAATATATAGGTATTTACCAACATATGAAACCATAATTCCTAAATAAAAATCATAATACAATGGGCCAAAAACCATTGGCCAAAAATAGCCAAAAAATGGGGCCAACCCTTAAACCCCTGTCAAAAGTTGGGTCATCATGCAGAGAATATAACACATACCCAACAGTCTCCCACTTGTTGTTTTCTCTGCATATAGGGGGAACACTATTTTATTGGATCAAAAATCTAGGGCATGAATTCCCATTGCTTCTTTACACTAAGATAACTTCTCAGTGCTTATAGATTTTTTCAATGAATCTACAACATTATTCAAAGTGTCAACTTTCTCCAGAACACCTTCTTGATTTCAACCAAGTCTCTTACAAAGTGATATTTGACATCACTATGATTTGTTTTTTAGTGATAAGTAGGGTTCTTGTCTAGGAATATTGCACTCTAACTGTCACAATCTAACCTTATAGCTTACTGTTTAAACCCAATTTCTGATCACAATCTATGAAACCATAAAGCCTCTTTACTTGCATGAGTGGATGCCATGTATTCATATTTTGTATTTGATAGTGCCACTACATCCTATTTCTTACTCATCCAACTAATAGAACCTCCAAATAGGTTAAATACATATCCACTTGTAGATATTCTACGATAAATATCCCACCTAGTCAACATCAAAATGCCATGTACATTCAACACTCTATCCTCTTCGTCTCTTCCTTGATAGCATATTGCACTATCTGTAGTTCCATGTAAATACATGAGCACTCTCTTCATAGTTGTCTAATTCTCCTTTCTCAGTTTTGACATATACCTGCTCAAAACTCCCATTACATGGGTAATGTCTGGTCTAGTGCACACCATGGCATACATCAAACTTCCAATTGTAGTAGCATAAGGAACATGAAACATTTTTTCTTTTTATTCTTCAGTATTGGGACATTGTTCTGCAAATAATCTTACACCTATATAAATAGGGAATTTTATTGACTTACATTCATGCATATTAAACCTATGCAGTATTGTTTCAACATATTTTCTTTGGTTCAACCAGAGTTTCTCCATGATTTCTCTTGATCTCCATCCCCAGGATGAAATTGGAAGCACCAAGATCCTTCATGTTGAACTTGGAGGTTAGCTTATTTTTCATTTCCTTGATAACCTTCATTTTTTTCCAACCAATAAAATGGTATCAACATACAACACTACATAAACAAAATATTTTTCAACCAGCTTGCAATAGACACAGTGATTAAAGTTTCTTCTCACAAATCCCAGTCCCAATATATATGTTTCAAAATTTTGGTACTGCGTCCTTGGAGATTTTTTAGATCATAAAGGGAATTCTTTAGCTTGGAAACCAACTCCTTTTTTCCCTTTATTGTAAATCCTTTAGGTTTCTTTATGTATATTTCTTCTTCCAAGTTCCCATGTAGGAATTTTTCTTTTACATCCATTTGTTCTACCTCCATATCAAATGATACAACAAGAGACAATAGGAATCTAATGGAAGTAAATTTTGCAACATGAGAGGATATCTCACCAAAGTCAATTCCCTCTATATGAGAATAACCTTTTGAAACCAGTTGAACCTTGTACTTCTCAACTTTTCTTGTTGCATTCAGTTTATTTTTGAACACCCAGTTCCTACCAATAGGTTTCCTTCCATCAAGAAATTTTACCAAATCCTAAGCCTCATTTTTCTCCTAGGACTCCATTTCTTCTCCCATATCCCGCTTCCAAACTTTGCACTCTTCATAATTAACTACCTCTGTAATATATCTAGGCTCATCATTAAAAGCAGATAGAACAAAACCATAGAAAATTGGGTGGACTATACATTTCAACCGGCCTCCTTACATGGTCATATATCCTCAAGGTTGGATTCTACAGTTCCACCCCATCATCTGATTCATATGATTCTTCTTCCTTAGTTGAATCAAATCCTTCATTCTTGATCTCAAACTCCATTATCTCTAATCCTTTTTCTTTTGATTAATCTTCATTCCTAGAAGTGATCTGAACTTCTCTTGAGACCACATATCAATTGTACATTGTATTCCTTGCTATAGGATTCCAAAGTTTGTAACATTTTATCCCATATTTATATCGAATAAATATACATTTCTCTACTTTATTATCTATCTTTCTTCTTTTTTCCTTAGGAACATGAAAAAAATCATCACACCCAAATACTCTAAGATGTGCAACAAAAGGATTCTTACCACAACATGCCTCATGAGGAGTCTTGTCGACCAACATTGATGCAGTAATCAATTCTTCAAATAACATGTAGTGTCGATAGGTGCTAATCCTACACCACTAAGCATAATCCTCACCTTATCCATAAACGTCCAGTGCATCCTTTATGTAACCCCATTTTTTGGGGGTGTATATGGATTTGTATTTTATCGTGCTATACCACATTTCTTGTAGAAGTGGCCAAACTCTTTAAGGAAAATTCACCTCCATTTTCAGTTATTAGAACTTTTATTTTCATTCCTGTTTGGTTTTCCACAAGAGCCTTGAAATCCTTGAATTTACTGAAAAACTCATATTTTTTTCAGGAAGTACAACCATGTAATCCTTAAGAAATCATCTGTAAATGGCACATAATACACATACACTCCCAATGATGGTACAAGTACATGACCAAACACATCACTATGTATTAACTCCAGGATCTCCTTTTCCCTTGTAGCATTGGAAGGAAATTTCACTTAATTATGATTCCCATATAAACATTGCTCACATAATTCGAAATCATTTGAAATTGGACATACCTTCAACCATACACTTACCTTGTAATTCTTGGGGTCCATTCTCTCCAATATGTCTGAACCTTTGATTCCGCATCATACTATCTCCTTTAGAGACACCAATGTATTTACTTTCTTAAGTTTTTCTCACAAGAACAATAGAGTCATTACACTCATCAGTGACAATGCTTCCCAATACCTTGTATAGAGTTTCGAAACAAAATACCCTCATCAAAACCATTGCTCCTTGAACCATTTTTAATATAGTATTTACACATGCATTGCCCATTTTTCTAACATATATTAGGTTTCTGACTAGATCTAGAATGTGCAAAACACTAGGAAAGGTTCTAATCCTTCCATCATTCATGATTAACTTCATTTTTCCATGCCCTATTATTTTAGTTGTCAAATAATCCCCTAGGAGGAAAGTCCCTCTATTATACCTTTCATACCGATTGAACCAATCCCTATTTGGAGTCATATGAAAGGAAGCTACTAAGTCAATCAACCAAGCATCACTTCCTGGATCTATACATGTAGAATCCAAGTACAAATCCCCTCCTTCTTTAATTAGAGGAGATATTTCCCTCTGTGGAATGAGTATCCTTTGACCCTTTACCTCTTTCAACAGATTTTGATTTAAATTTATTCTTATAATTCCCATCGTTACCAAATTTCTATCATAATCTCTTTAAAGATTCTCCTAGAGATTTGGAACTTCCCCTATATTTAGATATCCCTCCTATATATATGGTTTTCCCGATATTTGGAATGACCTCTCACATATAAGGAATCAATGATATGAATTTCCATATATTTTCTTCTCATTTCCTTTTTTAACAAGGATGCAATTACATCATAAAACTTCAATGTAGATTCAGAAATACTACCAATTGCTACTAATTGATTATCCTAAGAGTCTGGTAGAGAGCATAGCAAGGTAATACACACCACTTTTTCCTCCATCTTAATATAAACCGTGTTGGCCCTAGCAATTTTGGCATAATTTTGGAAGCGGTTTTGGTGTGAACAGGGTCAAGAAGAAGTGGTTCATGAAAGATAGATACGCTCTGACGAAGCGATTGGGAAAAGAGGAAAATGGGAGTTTTGACGATGTCAACTGCAAAGTTAGTGGGAGCAGGTACAGTTTTTTATTCACTTTCATTATGAGTCTAATTAGTAGGTGCGAGGAAGTTAGGTTGTGAAAAATACTTATATATATGTAATGGGATGGGAATTTTGGGGTTGGCCAGTTAATCAGTTAAAATGGTAAGCAACTAAGCTAGTTTTTAAGTCTTCGTGTCAAACTATTTTTGGTATGAAGTAAAGTTGTTATAAGTGTATTTTATGATCGATTCGCATGATATGGTAGTGATATGCAAGCTTAGTGTGCAGATCCATTGTAAAGAGAAGGAGAAAGAAATTATGTACGCTATGTGTGTAGACATGAAGACTTGCTAATTTATTGCGACTCATGAATAAGAATAGTGATTCTGTGGTTTTATCCCATCTTGGGTTTCCATGTAAAATCCTAGTGTCCAATGCGTGTGATTGATGATTCTGTGTGTTTTGATATTTTAATTTATTCTACATAATGTGGGTTAATTGGTGTGGATTTCTATTGAATATGAATGATTAAGAACATTATGCAGCAAGTTAATATATTTGTAAGGTTCTATGTAATTTCTTTATATGGATTATGAATGATATATCGAAGCTTTGTGATGTGAAATGTTAGAGATTTAGGTCACTCCCCTTTGCTTTTGTGGAAAATTGGTTCCTACAGTTCCCATTGGTACCTTGAGTGAGACTTCACCTATTTCACAGGTTATGCTGAAAGGGTCAGTATCTTGGGGTTTGTTGGTGTGTAATTAGGTGAACCTAGGTCGAAGTATAGTTGCACCAAAAAATGGTTTTGTATTCAAAATGGATAATAAAGAATACATTTGTTTAGATTTAAGAATGTCTAGTGTTGTCTACAACAATATAACATCAATTTAAAGATCTCAATGTCATTCTTTAATAGCCCATAAATTGTCTAGTCATTGAAGTAAACTTCTAAATTTTTTTGAATGAACTCCTTAAACGCTATAGAAACCACTCTATAAAAGATAGTTGGGGCATTCTTTAAGCCAAATGGCATTGCTATGAACTGATAACAACCCCATTAGTTGAAAATGTTGTCTGATGCCAAGCCTCCTTAGCAATTCTAATCTAATGGTATCCAGAAAACCCATCGATGAATGAATAAGCTTCTTAGCCACCAACATTTTCTAACATTTCATTTGTAAATGACGTATGAAACGGTTCATGTAGGCATGCATCATTAAATTTTCTCAAATATACACAAATTCTAATGTCACCTATATTTTTGTCTTAAACCACCATTGGGATAATCCACTCAAACTTTTTGACTGGCTTAATAATGCCTACATCCCACATTCTGTTGAGCTCGACTTTAAATTTTTATTTATACCTCGGATTCAATCTATAAGGCCTTCGATTAATAGTTTTTGCATCAAGTTTTAGTGGAATATTCATTTCTCCCAAATAATTAGCAATACCCTTCATCATAGAAAACAGAGTAGGAAAAAATATGGATATTCATGCAGTAAGTCAGTAAGTTTTCCTACAGTCTCATCATCCATAATACCCAATATTGGCAAACTTAGGATTTTCTGTTGAACTAATATTTACCTTTTTTGTTTTCAATGGTTTAAAAAATTTATCAGATGTGATCTCAGGGCCTTCCATATCTCATCTTCCTTCATTTTATGGGATATGCACGTCTCTGAGATCATCATTTGGGAAACCAATTATATTGTAGCATTCCAAAACTTTGTTTAGTAACGCAGTCCATTGTAGTATATTAAATAATGTTACTAGTTTTTCTTAAATAAAAATAGCTTTTATGACTTGAAGGGATGCCTCCACCTTTGGGCTCTCATCTTCATAGTTGAATTTCCGTTTGAAATTCATAACCAAATCATCCCAATCTGTTGTACCTTGTTGAAGTTACAAGGATGTGTACAAATTATTATGTATAGTATTCAGTGTATGAATAAACATATGGACCCACTCTTGTTTAGGTATATTTCCCCATGACATATGACATGTTTTCAAGTGATCCACAGGGCTAGTTAAACCATTCTGATTTACTCCAACATATGAAATCCCTTCGCCAAACCAAATTTCTATCATCCTTATGCACTACGACCAATATTTTCTTTATGAACAACCCACGGCTGGATGGGGTATCTTTTAGTGCTACATCTAATGTAAACATTTGTTGCTGCTTAAGAACATTGAAATCAAACTCAATAATAAAAGCATATAAATTTATCAATGTCACGTCCTCTCCCCTCTACCAATGCATATAAGGGAGGAACACAACTACAAATGCTCTCTAATACCATAATGTAGCGTACCTGCTACTTTGATACTGCCACAATGTCCATGAACTCGATGCCCAGACACCTGATTGATATGCAGAATAATTTAAAACTTGTTACTTATTTATTTTTAACACGGTCATGGGTCATGAATTGTTCTTTAAAATTCATACTTAGGATCAAGAATCACTGTAGCAGTCATTCCGTAATCAATAGATCCAATCTGTAACTAGAAAGGTCATTTTTTCTCTGAACCTGTCCTTTCCGCACTCCGCCTTCTGCTGCGAAACTCAAGAATTAGGAACACAATGCGCAATAGAGTTTGTCAAACCACTTTCTGCTTTCTGAATTCCACCTTTTTTCCTTCTGCTGTGGACCTCGAAAGTCAAAAAATCCATGGAATGATCATCTTATCTTTCAAATTCTTGCCTTCTGACTTCCTCCCTTCCACCTTCCACTGCGGACCTCGAAAATCGAAAAAACCAACTTTCAACGAAATTGTTTAATGACTTTTCGCCTTCCGACTTTTGACTTTATACCTTCCGCTGCAGACATCAGAAATCAGAAAACCAACTTTTTACCTTAACATTTTTCCCATTTTCTGGCTCCTGCCTTTCGCCTTCAGCAAGTGGATTTTGAGGTGTGGAAAAACACTTTTTCCTTAGAATTTCTGGCTCTTTCTCTGCTTTCAACTTCCTCCTTCCACAGGCGGACTCCAGGGTGCAGAAAATCAACTTTCTGCTTTGTTTCAACTTCTCTCTTTCAACTTCCATAGGTGCATTTCATGGTGCAAAAACACTTAAGTTAGATGCCTTCTGACTCTGTAACCAGGCTTCTAGCCTCCATGACCATAAGCATTGTTAGTGGCAAATTTTTTTCTCAGACTAAAAAGGAACAAGGCAACACAATCTCATAAAACAAAATTAAGTAAAAAAGGTTTTTTTAGGGTTTTGGTTGTGCAGTTTGTAAACAAGAGGGTAAAAACTTCAAAAGTCTAAAGAAAACTCTAAATCATGCACAAAGAAGGACTGAGATGCATAATATATAAAACATAAACTAGACACAATAATCACGGCACTAAATTTCATCCACAGTTAACAAGCATTTCATGAATAATAACCTCAAACAAGAAATGAATATATCAACTGAGTGATTAAACAAATCAGAAATGAAACCAGCAAATAGGCTAAACAGGGCTTATAGTTTGCATATATTTCATAATCAGTCATTCAAAATACATAAGAGTTTTTGACACTTAGCTCCATAAACAATAGCTCGATAGCCTCCCCTTGTACAAAAATTCAAACCCGAGTCTTTTTCTAGCCTTACTTTTATCTTGGTTTCCCAAAGACAGTTACATAACTAAAAAACTACTTTTAGGTCATACTATTGAATTATTCAATAAGAATATAGTACAAAATAAACTAACTTTTTCAAAAACTAACTAATAAACACTATTCTTAAAGCACTTTACAAGCACTTTACAAGTCCTTAGCAGCCTCTGCTAAAAGAGCTATCCCTTCTAAAGCTTGAGTCTTCTTTCTTGCTTTCTAATGATCAACTTCTAGGTCTTCAACTCTTTTTGAAAGCTCCTGATTGTGCTGTGTTAGCTCTTGAATGGTTTGCTTCAGTTCTGCACACAGACTTTGTGTCTGTCTTTTCCTTTTCAAAGCCTCCTTTGAAACTGCAATTAATTCTTAATAGTGGCTATTTACCTCCTCTAAATCTTCTCTCAATCTTCTATTAGCAGTCACTAATCCCTGATTTGTCTCATGCAGGTACTCTATTTGATACTTGTACTGTTTGATACTCCTCTGCAAACTTTCATTTTCTGAATCAATGCACTTCCCTTCTGATACTAGATGCATTTCTTCTAGCATCCAAGGAATTTTCAACTTCTTAAAAATCTCTTCATCTTCTTCTAGCTGCTCTATCATAGCCACAGGGACTCCTAAATATTCATTGACTTCAACACTGCATTGGTCTGATTGCTCTGCAACCCTTCCTTTCTCTGCTCAAAAGATGATATGACTAAATGCTGCTTCTTTGAATCATCTTGATGACGGTCTAAGATTATCTTCTTTCGAACTTCCTTAAATATATCTGAAATTTTGGTTTCAGTGAAATCTAACTTATCTTCTGAAATAATTTTCTTCTTACCCTTTATCTCCTTTTCATTTAGATCTTCATTGTCTTCTAACTCTTCTTGAGATGAAGAGTCTTCAATCACTGTAATTTTCTTTTGATCTAGTTTAGGGTTTAACAATTTTTTCATATTCAATTTTAGTTTATTCTTAGGTCTAGTCTTGGGCCTCCAACCTGCCCCAATTTCCCCTAACATACTCAAAGTTTTTCCTTGATGTTTGATAGAAGCTAGCTGAACTACCTTTCTTTTTATCCCTCATGACATTACCCATTCTTCAGACTGTTTTTGTACATCCTGTTCAGTGTCAACCCTGGCTTCATCAAACAATGAATTTTCCTCATCTTCTAATTGTACTATTACAGGAACTTGTTCCTATTCTTTCACATTGTCCTTTACTCCTTGGTTTACTTCTACATGAATACTATCTTCTATAGGCTCCAAATCCTTCATTCCTGCCTTTGATATTTCATTTTCCTCAATATTAGTCTGCTATTCATCTTCAACATTTTCATCTTTTTGAGTCATAGATTTTTCTAGTACATTATCCTCTTCAATCTCGACTGTGACTCTCTTTTTCAGTTTCTTGACCAAATTATGACCTTTATTCAACTGTCTTTTCTGAGCTTGGTCTTCCTTCTCTGTTTGAAATCTAGACCAAAATAGAAAATAATCCCATGTTTTTTCCTTCTTTAAAAGCATAGTACTTATGATTAGCTTTATAAGACCATGATGAAATATAGAATGTTTAGTATGGTCTTGATGCTCCTTTACCCTGCTAGATATCTTTATTAGACTTTTAAGGAAAAATAATGGAAGATTCATCTTTGCTTCATGGTTAAGATGCTGCAAAAAACTGAAGTGATACTTAAAAACAAATGCAAATCTTCCTTCACAAGTGATATAACTTTGCAGAATTTTTATTGGCTCTCTCCATTCTAGTTTGAATTTCTGGATATGTACTCCTTTACCCCAGTCTGTAACCACATCTGGAAGTAAGTAACTCTGTGCATCAAAGGTAAAAGGTACTTTTTTGAACCAATATTCTCCTTCATTTGGGATCCTTGTAGCCTCTGCTATTAGTTATCTAGTCAACTCAATATTCAAGGTGTCAAAAGTAACAATATCTTTATCCAAACACTGAGCAAACTTATACGAGACCTCTGTGTGATACCCATCAATTTTCTCAAAAAATATTAACCATCCTGCTTCTAAAAACAATCTTGCATAGTCTGGGAAAGCTTGAACCCAAGACATGTCTGAGGGTTCAGCTCTGTTTGTTTTCCCACTCCTCTTCATTTTAAATGAATGAACTTAAAAATTGCTTCTTTCAGTAAAGAAATCTAACTCTATTTAGATCTTGGCAATTTTGACAGATAATGATATGTTGGGAAACTAAACAATTGAACTGGATTTTATCACTTAAACTTATAAGTATCTTAATTCACCTCCTACTTGTCAGAATAGTGAATTCAGCTGCTATAAATGCGTTTTCCTATCTGCTAGGTGTCCAATTTCATTCTTTAATCCTTCTCTGACCACCATGATAGTGCCAAATAGTCGCCCTAAATTATCGACCTTCTTCAAACCTTGATTAAAAAATGCCAAAACTCTGCCACGACCTCATATGCTCTTCATGTGCTTTAGGAGATGTGTAATTCAAGGCAAATTTTCCTCATCATGGATAATTATCAATGTTCCACTACTCTGTATCATAAATTCTAGACCACCGCAACTTACCCTAAGGATTCCTTTCCTGAACTGTTAACACTTGTCACAATGATCACTCTGGCCGAAAACACGTATCAAACTCATTAACAAGTGTGAATGACCTCTCCTATGCATGAATTTCAAAAACTTTGAGCCAAAAATCATGATTTTCAGATAGTGCGATTTTCTTGTAGCATGCGTGTGTAAATTTTTCGGGCTTGCGCTACAAGAATGCCTGTTTCACTAATTTTCAAAATAAAAATCACAACAAATGGTTAACTTTGGTTAAATGGATTAAAATAAAACCTTATGATATTTTTTAGAACCTTTCATTCATATAAACATCCTATAAGCCCCTGAAAAATATAAATTTTGCTAAGTAAAGCCAAAATTGGAAAAACCTATGAAGTCACCTAAATACAAACATAAAAATCAAAGAAAAGATTTAAAGTAACCTAAAATCCAAACTTAAAAATGAACAAAACCATGTTTCAAAAAACAAGCAAATGCTTTTAAAATGAGAAGCAAAAACAGGCTATAACAAGCATAATGCATTGAAACATACAAGTAATATACAGATGAAAATGCAGGAACATTTAACTGATGAAGACTCAATAGTAAACTCTAATGAAATCATTAGCAAGCATTCATCATATTCAATTCATTCATAAGCAAATATATTGCATAAATAATAACAACAGAGAATAATTATCTTGAAGATGAAGTTGTCCCACAACCAGCTATGTCACTACAATGTTCCACCCAACCATAGGCTAGTTTTGTTCATTAATCTCTCAATACAACTGCCACCCCCGAGATGGGCATGATTTCCACAAGGAACTAGGGAATGACAGACTCACACACAACCAAATCATATCACACACAGTCAAGCCAACCTTCAGTTGTGTTTATCCGATTTTCTAGCCAAGCCAACATATGGGTTTATCAAGCTACACAACCAAGCCATCTGACTGTCGAGTTTCATAGGATATTCAGCCAAGATAGCTAACAATTGGGTTTCACAAGTTGTCCAACAAAGGGCCATGCATGGCCAAATGCACAACAAGAAAACCAATATCCGATTGGGTTTCACAGGCTGCGAAGGCAATAGAAAGGAAGAATGGATAAGCTAGTGGCTCATTCAACAGCTAGGGACACCTCCACAAGATCTATATGTCCTGGCATCAACATCACCTGCACCCGAACACAAGGAAGTATCCCCTTCTCTGCTACACAGTCCCTTGGGATATACCTTCCCTTCTAGTTCTCTTCTAGGCGTACAAAGAAGAATTACTAGCCACTCTTATATTTTCCTGAGGTTCCTCTCTTCACTATATTTATCAATCCCATTCAGTGTCTCTTCCACTCTTAAGTCTTGCATACAATTCAGACCCAAACCATGGTGAACATCATAGAAAACCACAAGGAGACACAACAACACAAGGATATACTCTATAACACCGAGATACAGGGTTTCACATCACTCTGTAGTTTGGAATAACATAATAACCCATCAACTAGGGTATCGGCAAAAGAAAATACTTGCATAAAAACCTGTTCCGTGACTCAGGAGAGTGATAAACCTATGAATGCTCCACCAGAACAATCATGACTATCGAATAGGGAAGAATTGATTATCCACACCTAGAACAACCACTTCCTCAACTCAAGATAGTGAACAAATGTATGAATGAATCGAGATGGAATGGCAATGGCCATCAAAACGTCCTGGGAGACTTCGGATGAAAGACTGGGAACACATCCCATGATTGTTTGCTATAGAAGCAAGAACACGGCTTCCCTAGACTGTGAGCTATAGGTTTCCTCAGACTGTAGGCTACAAGATTGCTCAGACACAAAATATTACTGCGATGCCTTGCTCTTCCCAAGGCATTACCTACCTCAACCTCTCTTCTGGAATAATTGAATGGTTGAGGACAGAGGACAAAAAATTAGCTAAGGGTTTATGGGTTCCCCCATTGACATCTGGTCTCACCCTATTGGCTCAGGAGTTTGACTAAATCCCCTCCCTATTTCTTATGACATCATGCCCCCATCTCTTACATTGTAGTACATATCTAGCTATGGTATTTTATTAAATTGTGTGTGTACATGATATCATCAAAATAAGTTGTGTTTGACTTAGCACTATAACCATAGGTATCAACCTTGATCACCTATACAAAAAACATGAAATCAATGGCAGGGCCTTGTCCTTGAGCTCCTTGTCATAATGTAAATATAATATTTACATAATGTACAATTTCAATACCATGGGGTCAAAACTGGGGTGTTACATTCCCCTCCCCCTTCATTAGCACTATCCTCGGTGCTTTACAAAATTGAACCAAATTGGATGTGCTGATCGCATGGAATCCTCTAGCTCCCATGTAGCCTCATCCGAACCGTAGTGCTTCCACTGCACCTTTACCTGTCTAACGGCTCGATTCTAGAGCACTGTGACCTCCCTGTCAAGGATGCGCAATGGATCAGTTTGGAACTCTCTCTCGAGTTCCACCTTAATCACATCCCAATTTATCACATGGTTAGGATCATTTAAATATTTATTAAGCAAAGAAACATGAAAAACATTATGAGCTCTAGTGCTACCAGGAAATGCAAGCCTATATGCAAATGACCCTATTCTTTTCGGCACTTCAAAAGGCCCACAATATCTAGGTGACAGCTTGGCACAACTTCCAAGCTTCAAGGAACTCTTACTTAGCCTCACTTTGAGGTAAACATGATCCCCAACACTAAACTCTCTGTGCACTCTATGCTTGTATGCATATATTTTCTATCTATCCTGGGCTGCTTGCAGGTTCTTCCTAATATTTGCAACCTCTTGCTCCATTTCCTTGAGTAATTTTGGACCAAGCACAATCTTGTTCACTAGATTTTCCGAAGCCACTAGTGTGCTACACCTTCAATACAAGGCTTCATATGGACTCATTCCCAATGATGCTTGTTGTCCATTATTATATGCAAATTATACCAAGTGTAAATAATCTTCCCACTTGGATGGTTTTTCCATCACATACATATGAAGCACGTATTCAAGCAATTGATTCACTCTCTATGTCTGTCCATTAGTCTGAGGATGGTAGGCAATGCTGAAGTTCAACTCGGTACCGAAATCTGCAAATAAACCCTTCCAAAACTTGGAAGTAAACTTGGGATCCCTGTCAGAGATTATTTCCTTAGGAAATCCATGCAATCCAAAAATTTCCTTCATGAATATTTTTGCAATGGCATCATTCTTATAGGTGGACTTAACCGGTATAGAATGTGATTCCTTTGTCAACTTTTCCACCACAACCATGATGGAATCATGTTGTCTCCAAGTCATTGGAAATCCTGTACTAAAATACATGGATAACTTCCCATTTCCATTATGGTACTGGCAAAGGATACAATAACCCTGCTGAGTGTTGATGCTCAACCTTCACTTGCTGACATTTCATGCACTTAGAAATATAGTTAGCAATGTCCTTTTTCATTCCTGGCTGTAGCAATTGTCTTCTGATATACTGGGTGACCAAAATATGGAGCTTGATGGATTTCATCCATAACAATTCTCCTCAAGTCTACTATATTTGGAATATAAATTTTGTTCTTATAAGTAAGAAGTTCATCTTCTTCTAATTTATATCCCTCATACTGCTTTTCAAGGCTTTTTTGCTGCAACTTGTCCTTTATCTGCACATACATTTCATCTTCAGCAGTATGATTAACAATATGTTGTCTCAAATCTAATTGGAAAATACTAAGAGATGCCACATGTATTTCATGCACTTTCCTGTTGAGTGCATCGACCACTTTATTTTATTTTCCTTTTACATGTTTGATTTCAAAATCAAACTCACACAAAAAATCTAGCCATCTAGCTTTCCTAGCATTTAAAGTTGGTTGATAAAAAAAATACTTTAGATCATAGTGGTATGTCCTTAGCTCAAATTTTCTTCCCATTAAGTAATGCCTCCACATCTTGAGAGCATGTACTATGGCTGCAAGTTCTATATCATGAGTAGCATAGTTCTTCTTATGCTCCTTCAACTTTATTGACTCATAGAATACCATGTGGTTGTCTTGCATAAGAACTCCTCCAATTCCTTGATTACATGCATCAATACACACCACAAAGTATTTTCTAGGTCTGCAATTTTCAGAATTGGTGCACTTGTAAGAAGATTCCTCAACTACTGGAAGCTCTCCTCACATCTTGGTGTCCATTCAAACTTTATTTCCTTCTTTTGCAAAGAAGTGATTGAATGTGAAACCTTGGAGAATCCTTCAATGAACCTCCTTTAGTATCCTTCAAGTCCCATAAAAGATATCACATCTATCACATTTCTTAGGGTTGGCCAATTCATGATAGCCTCAATCATTTCAGGGTCCATAGATATGCCCTTCTCTGAGATAATGTGACCCAAATAATGAATTATATATTTATAGAAGTCACATTTTCTCAAATTTGCATACAACTTATGCTGCCTTAGAAATTTCAATACCAATCTGAAATGTTCTTCATGTTCTTCATTCTTAGAATAAATAAGAATCTCATCAAGGGAAACAAGAAGAAACTTGTCGAGATACTTGCTGAAGACACTATTCATGAGACACATAAATGTAGCTGGTGCATTTTTGAGACCAAATGGTACCACTACAAACTCATAATGTCCATACCTTGTTCTAAAGGCCGTCTTATGAATATCTTCTCCTTGATTCTTACCTAATGGTAGACAGACCTCAATTCAATCTTTGAAAATACCTTTTCTCCTCTCATCTGATAAAAAAGGTCATCAATTCGAGGTAAAGGGTATTTTATATTCACAGTAATTTTATTCAAATGTCTGTAATCAATACATAACCTAAGTGTACCCTCTTTCTTTTTCACAAACAGAATTGGTGCTCCCCACAGGGACACACTTGGCCTGATATACTTCTTTTCCAGCAACTCTTGCAGCTGCATCTTCAGCTCTAGTGATTATGGTGTGCTCATCCTGTAGGGTGTCTTGGAAACTAGTGCTGCTCTAGGTACAAGGTCAATTGTAAAATCAATATACCTTTTTGGAGGAAGTCCTTGAATTTCATCAGGAAAAACATCCTTGAATTCCTGCAATAAATGAAAGTCCTCCAACTTAGGAGTTTCATTCTCTATTGCCTCCAAAACATTGGTTGCATACAATCTGCAACCTTTCATACGAAACTTCTTCAGCTACATTGCAGAAATCACCTTTGGAATGCCTCTTACAACCCTTTGGTTTCCTTCTTCATCCATGCATTCAAAAGTCTTATTGTAATAGTCAAGATTAACTATGTGCACTTCTAACCAATCCCTTCCAATGATAATATCATAGGAACCAAGTGGCAGAACATTCAATTATGCACAAGTGACTAACCCATCCATGAAAAATGGACATTTCTCTACCACTTCACTAAATTTTCTCTTGGTTCTAGTGGCTATTTGAACTAACGACGATTTGATATGCTTTAACTTCTTAAAAGCACAAATATCAACAATTCTAGGAGTAATATAACTGTGAGTAGACCCAGGTTCAATCAAAACATAAACAAATTGCTTAACAATCTTACCTTCAACTTCAACCATAGTTGACTGATGATATTCCTAGCATTCCTCTAGGACTGCATAAATTCTAGGGATGGTCCTTGCTACTTGATCCATGGTTTCTAATTCTTGAATGTTGTGAGCTTTCCTTACATACCCATTCTCAAGCGGACAATTCCTGCACATATGGTTTTCTCCACATCTCCAACATTCAAGTGGTTCTCTGGTATCCTTTGGATCTCTTGGCCTGTCTCCCATCACTTTGGCTGGCTTAGTCACAACTTGTGATGGCTGCCTTTGCTGATTTAAAAAGTGAGAAGGTTTGAAACCTTTCTTCCTTTGGTCAAACTTCTCATTCTTCTTGTCCTTCCATGCCTTATAGATATCAGGTTTTCCTATATTATGATCATAGCAATACTTGGCCTTTCTTATAGCCTCTTCTAGAGTTTGAGGTTCATCAAACTCAATTTTTTCTTTGTATGACTGATGTAACCCACTCAAAAAATGATGGATTTTCACTTTATCATCCTTGATGTACCTAACATACCTCAACATATCTAAGAATTTGTTCGCATATTCTTCCATGGCCAGGTATCCTAATTTCATCTCAAGGAACTGTTTGATCTTGTCATCATAGAACCTGTTAGAGAGGTACTTCTACTTGAAATACTTCTTGAACTGCTTCCACATGATATTTTTGTCATTGATATTCTTCACTTTCCCGAGGTCCTCCCACCATATGGATTCTCTTCCATTCATATTGAAGATGGATACCCTTTCCTTCATATTTCCCGAATAGTCTTGGACTTGGAAATATTTGTTCATTGCAAGAGGCCAAGCTTCAACTTCTTGACCAATATTTATCTCGCCATTAAAGGTAAGAGTCCTTACCTTTTTAAATTCATGATGTGAATTGTTTTGATAACGCCTCTTCCTCTTATCCTTATGAGATGAAGAGATTGAACCCCCAGTGGATCCTTCAAAGTCATATGATCGACTAGAAGTTCTTTTTCTTCTTCTGGCACTGCTCTTAATTCCTTCCGGATTCACTGTCTGATGCCCAAAGTTCATCCACCTTTGGATGTCTGTCAAAATCTGCAACATGGCTGCATTCAGCTGATTCTGCTCTTCCCAAGCTTTAATCATTCTTTCATTATATTCCCTGTAACTTTGCATCTCCACCCTTAGGATTCTCATGGTGGCTGCAATATCTATGGGAGTATCTTGATATATTATTCCATTGGAGTCTGTTTCAACATTTCCAACTTGAATGTTCTCACCCATGGCATCTGCCTCGTGCCCATAGGGATCTTGTGCATCATCCATGCTTTAGTTTCTCATGGCTAAGCCACAAACCAGCTTTTCCAAATTGCACGATGACTCTACAAAATGTGTTAATAAACACCATTGCTATCTACGTGATAATCTCAGAATTCAAAAATCACTTACCGACTGTTCACTGCAGGTGTGCATGGTCGATATCATGGCAGAACCAGATCTATGGCCAAGGTGAATTTTGTAAAGAAAAGAATGAGGAGGATAAAATGGCATTGAGTTCCAAAATTGGAAACTAATCGCCATGACAGAGATTAAGATCAACGGATAAGGTTGATCCCCAAACAGATCAATGGTTGACAATGATTTCACTGGGAGAACTAGCGCAAACAAAGAAAATTTTATTTTGCATGATAGGAAACATGCATAAATGACGTGTCCCCTCCCCATTGGATGTCGCGATTGAATATTGGATGTATGAAAGTCACTTTATGGAGCACAATGGTTTAAAAGGGCCTGCATATTTCAACGGTTAGGATTTGGGAAAAGATATATCAACGGTTGTCAGTTTAGTTTGCCAATTAACTAGCAGGTAAGTTAATATTAGGGGATGGGCATGAAATGTTTATGTAATTTGGTTCACCTTCAATTTTAATTCTGCTCTTTAAAAATCACTGCCTAAGACATTTGATCGGGTTAGTTATATTTAGCGGTTCTGCTAAATAATACTCTGTCTTGCTACAGTTTTCTCTCTGCAAGCCATTTAACTTGGCCCATTTAGGCCCAATGTTGTAACCAATAGCTCTGATACCACAATGTCATGTCCTCTCCCATATACCACTACATATAAGGGAAGAACGTGACAACAAATGCTCTCTAATACCATAATGTAGCATAGCCACTACTCTGATACTGCCACAATGTCCATGAACTCGGTGCCCATACACCTAACTAATATGCGGAATCATTTAAAAATTATTACTTATTTCTTTTTAACATAGTCATGGGTCATGAATCATCCTTTAACATTCATACTTAGGTTCAAGAACCACTGTAACAGTCATTTTTCCATCAACAGATCCACTCTGTAACTAGAAAAGTCATTTCCTCCTTGAATCTGTCCTTTCTGCACTCTTCCTTCTCCATGATCTTTTCTGCCTTCCACCTTCTACTGCAGAACTCAGGAATCAAGAACATAATGCATGATGGATTTTTTCAAACCACTTGGTGCCTTCCGAATTTATCCTTTTTGTGTTCCACTACGGACCTTGGAAGTTGAAAACTCCATGGAACGATCGTCTTGTCTTTCAACTTCCCGCATTACGACTTCTTGCCTTAAGCCTTCCGCTATGGACCTCGAAATCGGAAAAAACAAATTTCGACGGAATCGTTTAATGAATTTCCTCCTTCCACAATGGACCTAGAAAATAAAAAAATCAACTTTTTACCTTAACCTTTTTCCCATTTTCCAGCTCGTTCCTTCCTCCTTCCATAGGAGGATTCCGGGGTGCAGAAAACACACTTTTTCCTTAGAATTTATGGCTCTTTCTTTTTTTTCAAATTCCACCTTTCACAGGAGGACTCCGAGGTGCGGAAAACCAACTTTTCAACTTCTCTCTTCCACCTTCCGCATTCAACAAGCGGTTTCTGGGGTGCTGAAATTCTTAAGTCAGATTCCTTCTGACTCTATAACCAGGATTCTAGCATCCATGATCATAATAATAATGCATTGAAACATACAAGGCATATACAGATGCAAATACATGAACATTTAACAATAGTAAACTCTACTGAAATCATTAACAAGCATTCATCATATTCAATTAATTCATAAGCAAATACATTGCATAAATAAGAATAACAGAGAATACTTATCTTGAAGATGAATTTGTCTCACAACTAGCTATGTCATTGCAACGTTCCACCCAACCATAGGCATGATTTCAACACAACTGCCACCCCCGAGCTAGGCATGATTTCCACAAGGAACTAGGGAACATCAGACTCACACACATCTAGATCATATAACACATAGTAAATCCAACCTTCAGTTGGGTTTATCAGACTGCCCAACCAATCCATCATTCACATTAAGGACCATCCAAGCCAACAGATGGTTTGATCGGGCTACACAACCAATCCATCTCACTATTGGGTTTCACAGGCTATTCATCTACGCCATCTAACAGTTGGGTTTCACAGGCTGTCCATCCAAGGTTCACACATGGCCAAATGCACAACAAGACACAACCAATCCAATATCTGATTGGGTTTCACAGGATGCTAAGGCAGTGGAAAGAACAAATGGCTAAGCTAGTGGTTCATTCAAGAGCTAGGGACACATCCACAATATCTATTTGGCCTAACATCCACATCACCTACACCCCAAGACAAGGAAGTATCCCCTTCTCTACTACACAGTCCCTCGGGCTATACCTTCCCTTCCAGTGCTCTTCAGAGTGTGCAGAGAAGAATCACCATCCACTCTTATCTTTTCTTGAGGTTCCTCTCTTCACTAGGTTTATCAAGCCCATTCTGCGTCTCTTCCACTCCTAATTCTTGCATACAATTCAGACCCAAAATAGGGTGCACAACACAAAAAACCACAAGGAGACATAGCAACACAGGGCTCCACTTTGTAACACTGAGATACAGGGTTTCACACCACTCTATACTTTGGAATAACACTGTAACCCATCAACCAGGGTCTCAGAAGAGGAAAATACTTGCAGAACAACCTGTTTTGTGACTCAGGAGAGTGATCAACCTCTGGATTCTCTATAGAACAATAGTGATTGTCAAATAGGGAAGAATTGATGATCCACACCCAGAACAACCACTTCCTCGACTCAGGATAGTGAACAAATGTCTGAATGAATCGGGATGGAACATGAATGACCATCAAAACATCCTGGGTGACTCCAGATGATGGACTAGGAATGAATCCCATGATTTCTTGCTTTAGAAGTAAGAATGCGGCTTCCCCAGACTACGGGTTGTAGGTTTGCTCAGGCTGCAGGCTATAGGCTTGCTCATACCCGAAATCTAATTGCCATGCTTTGCTCTTCCCAAGGCATTAGATTCCTTAACCGCTCTTTTGGAAGAATTGAATGATTGAGGACAAAGGACAAAAAGGTAGCTTAGGGTTTATGGGTTCCCCCATTGACATCTAGTCTCACCCTATTGGCTCAAAAGTTTTACTAACTCCCCTCCCTATTCCTTGTGAAATCATGCCCCCATCTCTTACGTTGCAATGCATAACTAGCTATGGTATTTTAATAAATTGTGTATTTACATGATATCATGAAAATACGTTGTGCTTGAATTTGTACTATAACCATAGGTATCAGCCTTAATCACCTAGACAAAAAACACCAAATCAATGGCAGGGCCTTGGCCTTGAGCTCCTTGCCATGATTTAAATACAATATATACATCATGTACAATTTCAATACCATGGGGTCAAAAACGGGGTGTCACAATCAACCCCTCATAGGTAGGGATATCACATACCTCTTTTCCAATCTATCACAATGACTTTGTAACATGAGCACACCTCCTCATGGATACTTCATTTATCCTATTCTGCCAATTTTTAGTGCTTCGCCAAAGTTGGATGAGCATGAGCTAATTCTTCACCAACTCAAGGTACCATATGTTGTAGGATTGACACAGTCATATACTCTCAAAGTAATGTTATAAATAATCTCTAATCATGAGCATCATACTATCCCTAACAGGTTCGACATACCTCGATCCTTCTAAAGTATCCGAAGTTGAGATGACTCTGATATGTTCATTTTCAAATGTCACTAACCTCTTTTTCATATTTATGTTTGTCTAGTTCTCAATTTCCCAATCTATACTAAGCAACGTAGGATATGGATTGGTATCATCGACTATTTCGATAACTTCAAAGTATGCAAAACTGCATATTCCCTCCACTTAAACAAGAAAACAGTCAGTATTCCAAATGGAATCACTTTCAGATGGTTGTCCAATCATAAATGAACATGTGACCAAACTAGTTTAGGTTTTTCGATATTCTCCCAAGTTTATTTAGTGATGATATTCACATCAGATCCCAGATCAAGAATGACAAAATCCATGTCATAGTCTCCAATCTATGCATTAAACCTCATTTCTACTCATGTTCTCACTTTCTTTTGTAAATTCTTCATATCCCTCTCTTGTTGAGGTTCTGCCTCCTCTATTTCGTATTCATTGATTAAACTATGCAATTCCTGTTAGGATTATTAATCCTCCCTTGTCCAAATTTGGTCATATGTCTAAATCGGGAGTCATGTCTAAATCGGGAGTCCATCCAGTCTATTTATAGTCATTAGCACCATTGGTTAAACTTGACCTAATTGGGGCACATGTTTTAGTTACCAAAGTGTGGGGAACACTAATTGAGACTCACTGCCACTTATTGCACTTGATTGCATAAGTTTAGGAGTCTCCTAGATCAATCCCTACAATTTAGGAAGCAACTGGGAGTGTCGAAACCAACCAAGGTCAGTTCACTTCAGTTAATGACTAGTCAAGCCAAGTTAGGAGTCAGTTACATTCAGTTCTAGCTCTCTACATTCAGTTAAATAATGGTTTAATTAATTGCACACATGTGGGTCGTTTTTCTCACCTACCACAGTCAGTTAACCATTATTTAATACTAAATGTAACACTTGGTTGTGTTTTAGAACTCCGGTTATGATTTAGACAAGGACAGTTAACTACTGGTTCCTCCAATAGTGATTTAGACAAGTCTTGGTTACCTACAGTCAAGTAGAGTCATCAATTCGAACTTCTTCACGTGGATTCGAATTGCTTTTGGCTATTAAAGCCATTTTACATCATTGTAATTATTATCTGGATTACTTTTTTGATTAATGAAAGCATTCACAGCTGCAAGCCTTTTGCACTGTTTCATTCTTCAATGGCTGAGTAAATTGTGAGATCTTCTTTGTGAGTTGTGTGTTTGTCTACAGATCTATATGCTCAAATTTAACATGGTATCAGAGCCTCGATGGACAAGGCACTTCTCCTCCTCGGATCTCCTACTGGATCATTTTTTTGTTTTGCAGGTACAACTTCGAAATGAATTCATCAGTTCCTCTTCTCACCCAATCCTCAGATGCCTCAGACTATTATGAATGGAAGTTGAAGATGATTATATGTCTAAGAAGACAAAAACTCTTTTCGGTGTCTATTGGACTTGGTAGACATAATTTTGAGAGTGATAATGACTGGCTAAAAGCTAAGGATAAAGCTTTTGAAATAATGGAACTGGCTCTTTCTCCTAGCATGCGCTACCATAGTAGATCTATTAAAGATCCAGAGGAACTCTGGACAAGATTGGACAGAACCTTGAAGCACATGGAGCACACCTAGCACCATAAGCATCCTTGATTCAAAAGTATCGGCCTCTACTCTCTCTGATGAAGTTGTTGAAGATGAAGATGAAGCAGAAGCTTCTACACAGTCAATTCGAATTGAAGACAGTCTCCATGCAGTGACTCCTTCTCCTGATGCTACGGAAGTTCATGAGATATATGATATCTCATCTTCTCATATTTTTGAAACAGAAGAAGAAATTCGAATCTCTGATATTGAAGAAAAATTATGCTGCACTTCCATGCAAACATTCACCGGTGATTTTCCTTTAAATTCTGTGCAAAATTTACTAGTAATTGCTTCTGAAAGTGAAGAGAAATTTGATTTTTCTTCCTCTAATGTTGCTTCTGGTGTGCAAATATGTGATACCTTGGATATTTTGGAAGAAATATCAGATTACCAGAGTGATCCATTTGCTCCCCATGATCTAGTTTTTCCAGCAAATTCCTGCAGGATTGCATGCACCAAAATTCAGAATTTTGAAGAAGAAGAAAGGCGTGCATCCACCGTCTCGGTTAACCATTTATTTGAATCTGATATTAACCTTATTGGATCTGATATGATATTATTTATATTTGATCTGATATTTATTGGTTTAATATATCAAATTCATAATCTTTCAGTACCGCTTGTAGCTGTTCTCATCAACGGTGTGAAGAAACAAGTACCGCAAGTCTCCTACAAAACTGCTACTGGGGATTTGATTCCATTTCACAGTTTTGTATCTGTTTTGAACCTGTTTATATATGATTTAATTTCTGATCTGATATTATTTGGTTCATATTTTAAAATTCAAAATCATTCAGTCATGCTTGTAGCTGCTCTCACCAATTCCGGTGTGAAAAATCAAGTACCGCACTTTCTCTTCAAAATTGCTGATGGGGATTTGGTGTTAGTTTCCTCATATGAGGTTGCTGATATTTTATTATGTGATTCATTATCTATTTCAGAAGCTATATCAGACTATGGAGCTCCATAATTCGCTCTCAACAGTCCCAGTGCTTCTCTACCATTGATCACATGCTCATCTTCTCACAGAACTAGTAAAGAGGAAGATTTTCTGCATCCGCCTGGACACCTTCTCCTAACACTTGGGGCTGTTCTTACCACTCATGGTTTTCTGTTCATGGCTGCAACATGTCAGTTTCTTGAGTGTTCTTCACATTCTCTGAATTCTCAAGAACCTTTCCTCACTTTTCAGTTGACTTCAGTTGCTCTACATGGGTCCAGTCTTCATCCGGCGGCTATCTATATTTCTGATTTAGTTGAGCATATCATTCTTCTTCCAAAGAGGAATATTCCTCCAGACATAATGATGGAGAGGTTCACATGCCATGCCCCAGGATACCTATGCACAGAAGAACCAGATTGATCCTGATTCTACCTACTTAATTAGAAGGGGGGGTTTTTTTCCCATGTGGTTTTTCCCTAAGCACCTTATTTTTGAGCAGTTACTTTACTTTACTTGATGTAATGGGTGACCTATGGTCTTAGTTACCAGGGTCCACAGTTTGTCCAAGTTAGCATTCAGGGGGGGTGTTAGGATTATTAATCCTCCCTTGTCCAAATTTGGTCATATGTCTAAATCGGGAGTCATGTCTAAATCGGGAGTCCATCCAGTCTATTTATAGTCATTAGCACCATTGGTTAAACTTGACCTAATTGGGCACATGTTTCAGTTACCAAAGTGTGGGGAACACTAATTGAGACTCACTGCCACTTATTGCACTTGATTGCATAAGTTTAGGAGTCTCCTAGATCAATCCCTACAATTTAGGAAGCAACTGGGAGTGCCGAAACCAACCAAGGTCAATTCACTTCAGTTAATGACTAGTCAAGCCAAGTTAGGAGTCAGTTACATTTAGTTCTAGCTCTCTACATTTAGTTAAATAATGGTTTAATTAATTGCACACATGTGGGTCGTTTTTCTCACCTACCACAGTCAGTTAACCATTATTTAATACTAAATGTAACACTTGGTTGTGTTTTAGAACTCCGGTTATGATTTAGACAAGGACAGTTAACTACTGGGTCCTCCAATAGTGATTTAGACAAGTCTTGGTTACCTACAGTCAAGTAGAGTCATCAATTCGAACTTCCTCATGTGGATTCGAATTGCTTTTGGCTATTAAAGCCATTTTACATCATTGTAATTATTATTTGGATTACTTTTTTTATTAATGAAAGCATTCACAACTGCAAGCCTTTTGCACTGTTTCATTCTTCAATGGCTGAGTAAATTGTGAGATCTTCTTTGTGAGTTGTGTGTTTGTCTACAGATCTATATGCTCAAATTTAACAATTCCCTTAATAATTTTTCACCCTTAATTAAATCTAAGCAACTCTTCAAAAAAAATTCAAGGAGCTTACCTTTCCTTGGGGTCTCTTTAGAGTTGAGTAGTCAAAACAAGGTGGCATGTGATATACAGGAACTTCATCATATACGAGAGATGGAGCAGATGTCAATGCTCCTTTTTTCTTCTTCATAAACTATTTTTTGGCTTCAAAGAAAAACTTCTTTTCTTTTTGGACGTCAAATGGTAAGGGTCACTACATAGTTGGTCTAATTCTCATATCACACTAATTGTCATATATTTCTTTATCATCTCCCATTGTAGCTCCTCCTCATGTAACTAAAATGATATTAGTTCATTTATCTCTTGGTTCTACCAAGATTTTATGCACATTTTGATTATGGTTTGTGTTTCCTTTTGCTTGCCACTTTTCTATAAGTTGTGGAAAATATTCAATGGTATTATCTAATGCCCTACAATATGTGCATGTCAAACATGGGTTTTGACAATATTTGGCAAAGTGTCCTGAATTCCCACAATTAAAACATGTTACATGTCCTCTAACTCAACCAAATCCTCCTCGTCCTTGTCCCCAAAATCGATCTCATGATAGATTAATTGCACACCACTTCCTTCAATGTGATCCTCCCCTTTCATCCAATATGCATCTGTTATACGTTATGAGAGAAACTGATGTGCTCGACAATATTTTTCATCATGACCAACAAATATACAGAATTTAAAGAATATTTTTTTAGGAGTACTTATAGTTTTTTTTTCATATATCATTCCTCTAGTTTGACCAATTCCAAACCATGCTCCATCTCCTTGGTTTAATGGATTAGGAGCTCCTTTAGCTATATATTCCTGAAACGTTGGAATTGATCTTTATGTTGACCTTGTGTTCTACATTTTTTACACTATACTTCTTATCTTGTATCTTTCACTTTTTTAATATCTTGAATAAGTAGCCACAATTTTACTAGCTATGATTGGATACGAGCCATACCCGTGCAAGTCTCTCTGACAAGATATGCTTCTAGCTTCATGGCCAGTTCAAGGGCCCTAGTCTATGATGCAATATTTTGTTGCATCAACAAAAATATAATATGAGGTACTAAAGAACATATAAACCACTCCTTATGTTGAACATCTATCATTTGAAATCTCACACGAGCCATCAATTTCTTAAAACTTTGGTCGAAGTCCCACATCGATTCAGTTGTTAATTTCCTGATTTTGTTTAATTCAGTATTGCACTATGAATCAAACTTCGACTTCCGAAGTTCATTTTTTAATGTGTCCTTAATATCTACTAATTATTTTTGTGATGTTCCAGTGGGTACATTGGTGAAATTCATGAACCAATCTAAGGTGCAACCTCGAAATTTTGTGACTATATATTTTATTTTCACATTATCATCTTGCACTTGCTTAGCAGTCCATACTACTTCACATAAAAACTAGTGCTGATATAGATATTCTGATCTAGTCCCATGGAAAATAGGTAAATTCATATCATCCCTGGCCATTCTATTTATAAGGGGTACTGACTAACTTGATGGTACCATACCCAACACTTGTAACATTGATACTGGTCGAAGCACTATTGTTACTTGTAAAACGTTGTGATGAATTAGTGTCTCTTAACTCAATTTCCGAAGATGTGCAAGGGGTCATGGGTATGTTACAACATCTAGTTTGAGATGGATCTGTAGGTTCTTGTTCTAAAATGAGCTGGTAATATTCCTCTTTTTCCTCCTCTTTATCATAATATTATTCTTCGAGTTGTGGTATTGGTTCGTAGTTGCATCCTTCAGTCACATTGTAACCCTCTCTCTTTGTCACAGTCCTCCTTCTCTTACATGAGTGAAATATTCTTCCACTCCACTTTAAACCAAAATCTTCATTTGTCTCACTCTCTTCTCCTCGTATCATATTAGTTCATTTATCTTCGACATACTCCTATACCACCCTCCCATCGACACCCATATCCACCGTGCATAATGGATTTACTCCTCATAATTTATTCTCAAAGGGCCTTTTTTCACAAAGTAGCATTTTAATCCACAAATTTAAAGAATTGATATACTTACCTCACAGTCCTTTGAAAAAATATCTTTCTATTGCATTGTAGGACTTCATAGTTACTATAACAAACTTAGTAACATAACCCTCCAATATTTTATTCAACCAGTAATCAACAACATAGGATATCTTGTTATTGGCACTTTTAAGGGTTCAACCTAGATTAGGTGTGAATGTTTGAGAAAAACATGAGATGCTTGAATTTTAACACTTCTATTGATTAATCACTGCATATATAAATCTCACAAGATAAATCAGCCACATAAATCATTCAACCATAAATGATAAGTTATACCCTGGGAAAAACCTCCAAATACAAAGGATGAAAAAACCAACAATTCTTTGAGTATAATAGATAGATTTGGAGAGAATGGTTTACCACACATAAGCAGGTTTCTTGATAAGATATGTCACCTCATCAATAGAGAAGAAAAATCCAATACAACACTGTAATAAACTTGTCAAGTTCCCAACACTTTAATAACAAGTCAAAACACCTATCATGCAAAACGCAGTGAATGGAAGGATCAAGAACTCTCTTGGGAGCATCGCCTAGTGCATACACAAGTAGTAGTATTAACTAGAACTCCTTCCATGCAAATATTAACATCCTCCCTAGCACTAGTGTCAAGCCGACATTTAGGATTCATCATCATGCACAATATATGGGCCCTCCTTTCCATACTTATCTTTAACTAAATGTGAACTAACTGAATTGAATGTGAACTGACTGAACTAAACTCAATACTCAACTGAGTGTATAACCATAAAGTGAGGAGGCTAATTTAATGACTTTGGTGCTTCACATTTAGTGCCATCCATGCTCAATTTCTATTATTATCTTTTGCATGGACATTCTTAGTTAATTGATGCATGCTTTATTACAACTGAGGCTTTACTTAATCCTTTGCAATTTGAGTTCACTTGGAGGTAAATATAGGCAGTTCAAATCCTTTATCTTTCTCTATGCTTATCTTATTATAATTAATTAATTAATACATGGTCCATATGTGTATTAAGTATTTATCCATCTTATCATATAATACTTAGAAAAATTAGTCCATATTGATGATCATACATATTACCCTGGGTCATATAGTCATATGCTAATGTAAATCACTCTAGGGGAAGCTAATCCATAAAGGACACTTATAGAACATATTGACCATGAGTAATAATACATCACATGGTATAACCACTTCACTAAGTAAAGTATGCCAACTCAATAAAAGAGGATATTGGTAGGACTTGATATTACTCACAAGTTTATAGTCTTGATATTACTCACAATATCATCTCCATAACTAGAGGTTCATCTCATAGGGTACCTTCTGTTAATACCCTCTATGTTGAAAAATTGAGGAAGGATATGATCAAGAAATGATAAAGGCATATATTAAAAATTGGTAAAAGATTAGTATTCATGAGTCTTTATTAAAATGCGCACTTTGATTAATTCACTGCACAATTGGAGGGTGTAGATTTGTGATTGTGCAGATCTACGGTTGCAAATTGATCCGGTGGAAAAAGTTGCACTAGAAAGAAGTTTTGACGGAGAAGCGGAATGGGTTAACATGATAGCAAGATTGACGGCCAAGATATAAAGAAAATTAAATCTATGGTCATAAGATAATCCGTGATGTGAAGATGCACGGTTCAACGAGGAGAAAGGTTGGTGGATTGCATAGAATGGATTTGATCCAATGGTTCAAATAGGAGCTGAAATCTTATCAACAGTTATAGTCTACTCCGGAGCTCAAACTTGTGAGATAATTAAAATGGATGAGTGGTAGCGAAATTCAAACCGCTTTCCACGTGGCATTTTTTTAGTGAGTTTCACTGAGGAAAGTGGTAAAGGAATAACAACTTGTTGGAGGTCCCAGAATCATTATTCATTGTATAAAAGGTGAGTTGACCAAGGTAAAGTTGTTTTGTTTGCACGCTGCCGGTGAAAAGAAGAAGGGAAAGTGCACCATCTTTTTTCATAAGTCAACTTCTACGTATCTAATAGTTACTAGGTAAGCCTTAAAGCTCCGAGACTTTGTTGAAGACTTACTACCGTTGTTTTATTATGGAGAAGGAGCAGAGTTCAGGGATATTGTGCAGGGTTCTAGATGAGAGAGAAGAAGTGGTTATTGATAGGGAGAGGAATGTGTTTGAACCTATTCTATTAGTATGCAGTGTATCAGTTTTAAAAGAACGTTTATGGTGGTATAAGTCACAGGAAATGATATCCTAAATGTATGCAATTCCTTTCTGTATTACTTTGCTGTCGAACAAACCCTACCTTTCACCTGAATTTGTTGAATGGTGTGAAAATAGTTATTCATCTTCTGAAAGAGTGATTATGAGTCATACAACTTCAAAAATACTCGGTAGAATTGACCAAAAATCTGTTTGCGGGATGTTAATTCTACCCGATAGTTTTCTTGTAAACCCTGAATCCTTCAATGAGCAAGTCCTGATTTTGCAAAACTGAATTTAGATGTCATTTTTTATCCAGTATTCTAAAAGTTGGCCAGTCATTAGAGGGTTTATTTCTACCATACAATGTCAATATTTTCAAAGATGAAGTCCAATTGGTCATGTCAATTGTTAGTAAGGTTTTGGGTCTGGATGATGATACGCATGTCAACGGAGTCATTTTAGGTTTTTTTAACTATAGGTTCGACTGACCATGAATCCAATTCAGTCCACTGTTTCAATCTTGATGAGTATTTAGACGAAGTAATCCATGCCCAATTGGTTGAATTTCCTAAAGTTAGGTTCTTCAGGTACCAGTCATATTTGTTGAACATGCTTTTGCGTTCAAATGTGTCAGAGTTGCATTTCTTATCTACCATGTTCTCTCCAAACCTTCCAAAATAGATCAACATGTTCGAGTTCGTGAATACAATTATGGTTGAGATATACAAAATTATTTTCAATGATGTCTTACCAAGGGTGTTGGAAGACATGAGAATTATGTTACAATCTTCTTCAGAAGACAAAATAGGAGATTGGTTTTTGCATAAAGAATTTACTATTCTTAGAGTGTATGGGTTCACTGGAGAACCATATAGGTTATTTGCTTTCTTGACGCCAAGAATATTTTCATTAGAGTTCATGAGAAAAAGTTTGTATGCAGAAGAGGAACATTTCAGAGCATTTAAGAAATATTCTAATGTTAAATTCCCTCTCAAAGTCGGTCCTTTCATTTTTAAGAATAAAAGCACTTTGTTAGTGATTGAAAAATTATTAGAAGTTATGGATTTTCAAAAAGAGGAAAAAGTGAATTATGACCCACACCATATTATTTCTCAGAGGAAGCAGCTGGAAAAAAACAAGCCATTTGATCATCAAATTGTTGAAGGATTAGAGAAAATGGCAAATCTGTCTAATTTTGAAGAAAATACAGAAGTTAATGAAGATAAGAGGGACAGATTGGTTGAATCAGTTCAAACATCTGTTAATTCCAGTGTTACTAATAAAAGGACTCTTTCTGAAGCAGATGGCATGGACGTAGATGAAGAGATTTCTAATAAAAAGATCAAAACACATCCTCAGTATGAGCTAACTATTTCAGAAGATTTAAAGAAAATGGTCCTGTTTCAGAAAAATTATGTGCAAATGCATTAATATTCTTTTGGAGATGAATGTGAAATAGAGTCCAGTTCTCGTTACAAATCTAGGACAGAGTTGATGTCGAGTTATGATGATAAAGAAATGCAGTCATTGGAGGAAACTAAGAATCTGCTTCCTCGAGTTAGGAAATTAATCAATAAAAAAACTTCATTGATTTCTACTCGTGATGTAGAGAGGAATACCCTAAAAATTGTTCTGGCAAGTGATATTAAGGTGTCTGAAATGGAGGTGAAGCTGGAAAAAATCAGTGTTTCTGATAAAATACAGCTCCACAAACAAACCAGAGATGTTATTTATTCTGATTTGTTACATGCAATTGTGAAAATTACTAAATTACAGTCTCTTGTAGATACCATGGAAATTCAATTGAAACATGAGAAGGTTGAAAATAAGGCCAATTTGATTCAAATAAAACAATTACAAGGAGATATTATAAGCTTAGGGACTGAACCAAATAATATGCAAGTGATGAAGAAGCTTCTAGAAGAGAATGATAATACCATTCAAGTGTTGAAAAAGAAGCTCAAGGTCCCTAATGCTGAACATGTTCAATCTTTAGAATAGTTTGCATTACAGGAAGAAAAAGAGAAAGTCTACCAGGAGATGATGGATTATAAAGAAAAATTATTGAAGATGCAGGAGGAGAAAGACAAGTGGGAAACAAAAAAAGTTGAGTTGATAGCTCAGATTGCAAAGTTGAAAAAAGATCAAAATGATGAAAAAGAGGTTATGGAGGAACTGATGAATCAACCTTTTGTTGATACTGATTTACCCCTTGTTAATGTTGAAAAACCATTAAATGAATTTTCTGCAGATGCTTTACTAGTTCCCATGTCTTAGGTGGGTTTGAAGGAAGTGGAAATTAAAGAATTGAAGGATGAGAATGAAAAGATCAAGTCAGAATTGGCTAAAAGCATTGAAGAGAAGAATAAAGCATGGAATGATAAGAGCCAATTACATAAAACATTCAATGAATTAAAAGAGAGAAATATAGGAAAACTCCTTTACAGGGAGCTAAACATTTTATTTGGGATACTTTGTCTGTGGAAATCACTAAATTCAGACATTATTTAAATTTTATTGATGTTGAAAGTGCATTGGTAAATTTGGCTGCTCAAAGATTGAAATTGGCAAATGAAACTATGGAAAAGAAACCTCTGAATACTACTCATAATGCTATGAATTTCTTGAATTCTCTGACATATCAAAATTTGCAGGATATTGGGATCAAATACAGGGTAGCAATTGTGTTATGGGCAAAGAAGTTTATCAATAAACATCAACTTATGAAAGTTGTGTAGGAGAAAGCGAATTAGATGTCTTCTCAAATCAAGGATTTCAGGGTGCTTTTAAAGATTTATTTGATGATGGTCTCCCTTCTTTTTGGGATGATGAAGGACGATTATTTTCTCAGGAACAATATCATAGCTTATTGGTACAAATACGCATGGATCATTCTAATTTTGAATATTTAGTCAAAGGATTAACAGGAAAGGTTATTGTTGAGAAGTTGACATAATACTTTGAAATATTGGATAGGTTTTTAATTATTAAAAAAGGATTACCATCTGTGTCTTATGAATATTATGTGGATTTGGAGGTGTCAATAAGAGAGATGATAGAGTACGACACTCCAAATGTGGAATAGTGGAAAATCGTGGAGAAATTTGGGAATACCAAATACATAATACATTCATGAAGACATGTGTTGCAGTTTCAAGAAGCTGTTTGTTCGTGATGCCTTGTAGTTATGGAGTTTGCTATAATCAAGCAATCTGTTATTTCAAACAAATCATGTAATTATTATTCCTAGTTATTAGGGATATGGTTACAAGAACTTATGATTAACAGATTAAGTTGGTTATTGATGTTCTTGGAAGAAACTATTTTTGTATATATTTGAATTTTATTGATGTATCGGGGGTTGGAACTTGTAGGATTGGACTGATGTTTTTGTGAGAACCTTTTTTTAATAAAATTACAGAGTCGAATGCTAGTTGATCCTCAAAGATTCATGTGTTGTTTATGTTACAATCTGTGCTTTCTTTCCTTCTGAATGTTTTCTAAGTGTTTACCTTCCATTCTGTTTTCTTTCATGTCTGAACGCAGTGTTTAATAGTTTCAGAATTCATACATGTATGCTTTGGCTATTGTTTCAGATATTCACAAACATTTCTTATAAATTTGATATGGAATTAATCTTGTGATTCTCTATATTAATGGACTGTTCATGTTTCTTTCCTATCGCCTGAAAATCAATGAATGACTGTAGCTGAATAATTATCTTGCCTTTGTTGATATTTTGTGTAGGAAGCTTTGTATTATCTTTATCTGTTTTGACTCCATATCCCAATGGTTATATGTTTTGTTTCAACCATCTACGTAACTTAAAATTGTTGACTCCAATATCTGGCCTTGTTAAATTTGTATTTGAGAGATCCCTCTCTGGAAAGAAAAGCCAGTTTCTTTCTAAAAGTGGTTTTTGCTATTACCTTGAGATTACCTTTCATAACCTTAGGTATATTTTGAGTGATAACACCTTCTATGAGAATACTTGACCTGATATTACTCACAAGTCTTAGAGTCTTGATATCACTCACAAGACTTTACAGTACGACAATCCCACCTCAACACATGAGGATATATATATAGGACTTAATATAACTCACAAGTCCCGACATGATACAACACAAGCTCAAAGAATGACTCATGATGTTGTACAAACAAAAATCCCTCTCGGTGAGGGAGACATTCTCTACTATTCTAGGAATTTTATGCCATACCAAGCTTATTTCGAAAGTATCTCAACTTCGTCACTAACAGTGACTTATCCATATTTTTGCAATATACTCATCAGTAACTATGTACTGAAATGTCTCTTTACATGACCATTAAAAATTCATCTCAATTTTTTTATCATAACACATCTCCAACTATATACATAGCTCTATTGGATACACATAATCAACTATATACACATACTCGATTGGATACGCATACTCAAATGGATACACATACAAAGTATGGTCACACTCTCTAGTCATCACAAGTATGCTCACTCTCTCCAACCATCACAAGTATGGTCATTCTCTCCAACCATCACAGTATGGTCACGCTCTTCAGTCATCACAAGTATGCTCCCTTTCTACAACCATTGAAGTAACTTTCTTAGCTACTCTACTTATCAGTTGATAGTATTATCTATGAAACATATTCTCTTTTGTATTACTAGTCGTAATACACTTAACTTTTGTAGTAGTAGCTGCAATATACATCGCTTATCTCAGGATAAAAAAATAGATGGTTAAAACAATAGGTATACCATGTATTAATTATAATAAATAACCTATTCTAGTGTACCTCAAATGTACTCAAACATATGCTTAGTAACTAGCATACAACTAGTATGCTAAATACCTCAAGAGTCCACCGACTACTTATACATAGTAGCATTATCTGGATCGATCCATTATGCATTTTTTCTAAATTAGAAACTATGGATTTCATATCCATGATATACAACAACACATATCAAAATGTGTAATATCATGCAGAAAGAAAGTCTCATCTTTTCTTTCAATCTTCAACAATTGTTGAATTCTGGAATCTTCTACTATATGGAGAAGTTCCCTCTAAGCTTTCCATTCTCTGTGATATTCTTCAAGTCTTGGTCACTTCCATAGTGATTCCAAATTATTCTCTTTATACTGCAACACCCCAAATACCTCTCTAAGAGGTTTAACAGTTCTCAGACAATACAGACTATGACTCTTCATGAGTATCAATAGTCTCCAATACTTTGACCATATCTCTGCTTATGTGGATTTTATCCATAATAGATCACAACCCCTTGATTCCTGAGTCATGTACCATGACTAACTAGTAGGGAATTTATCTATTGCTTTTTGTGAAGACACATCGATACTCCCTCTTCAACTAGAGGAATCTTTCTGTTCTACAACCAAGCTTTTCCCGGATAGAGGATTTAGCAATAAGGTTAGCAATGCTGCTCAGTTGTGGATATTTATCATGTCTCGGATATAATTGAATGGGAACCTCATAAATATTTTACTGCTTTACAACATGCTCTATATAGAGCAACATCTATGATCTTCCTTGATCACTACACTAGAAAAATCCATATAAATTTGAAAACTTTATTTCACTAACCGAGACATATCTGAGTTCATAAACACTTGTACGAAGTCAGAACCACAACATATGCTTTGTTGTATATGTCTATGTACCGACTGAAAATAATATAATAGATCCTGATACTAATCAAATACATCTCAACTGACGTTTGAGATCCTCCAAATTGGATTTATGAATGATTAAATTCAAATTTATCTTCATATGTGTGGCCATGGACTTACAGTTCATCATCCTAAAAACTCTTCATGAACTTTGCTACATTTTTTTCTTAACTGAGTAAAATATTATCTTGTGACTTCCACACTTCTAATATTAAGATTCATAACACGAATCTTGAATATTTTTCTCAACTTCCTTTTGAATATGAGCCTCATGTAGGCCTCCTTTTAATAGAAGATGCATCAACTAGTTTCACCGGTTCTTCAAAATCTAGCAAATCTAGCTTCTCCCTCTCACCATCAAGATGTGAGAATCATAATCTTGGTCTTCCATCACAAATAATCATGCTCATTTATTTTTGAATCTCTTCTTGACTTATGAATGTAAATAAGATCATTTAATTATTTTCAAGAGTCTTCACATCTCTCATAATAGTATTAGGCATTATATTTTGTCTTATTCCTAAAAAACATAGGAACCTCCCGATATGCTTTCTTTCGGGATCAACCATAGGAATAACTCCACATTCATGCCATTCTCTACTTGTAGGTCAAGACATATGTATTTTCCCTACAAGACAAACTATTCTAATGGTTAGAACCATTTCATACTCATGAATTTTATTTACACGAATACTTTCAATATACTGATAATGAATTAAAAAGTTCTATACAGATATTAACCAACTGCTTTAACATAACTCATTATAATATCGTGCACTGATTTGTAGCCTTATATCAGTCCTTATATTAGTCCAAATATTCATATTTTATGAAAGAAATATGCATCCTCATATTCATATCTCATGAAATGCAACCCTACATCTCATGTCTTATGAAGGAAATATGCAGTTGTATATCTGTCCTATATAAGTCTATATTAGTCCTATATTATATCTCATATTATGGACTTCATGAGATATACAACATGCCAATAAAATACAAACAACAATGTATATGATCAACAATTCCAAATCCCAAGAATAAAACATATTCAAAACTCTTTAAATCTGATTTTTGTAACAACATATGATAAAAAAGACATGTACTTATCTTTTATTTTTTTGTGGTCTCCCTCTTGATCTTTGCTTCCTTGTGGATATTCTTGGGGTCCTTCTTTATTCATTGAAACTTTAAACTTTGCAAAACCAACTGCATGCACTAGGTAGAAACTCTCTGCATGGGGAATAAGGATCCCATGCACACAAGAGTGAATGATTTTTCTCACTAAAGGAAATGCTCCTTTTGATCATAATTTTACTCAGATGATTTCTTCTAAGAAGGTTCATGGATCCTTTCTTCATTCTTCTTCCTTGCATGGTACTCTTTTGTAATCGGGAATATTGCACCTTCTGTGGACATAAGCTGTTCCTCTGGTTTGAATGGTTCAGATCTATAACAAATGAGTCAATGACAAAGGATGAAGACTCTCCCTGAATATCATAGACACTTGGAATGTTGCTTTGATAGTGAACCTGTATACCTGTAAACAGATCAAACATCCAAACACATTAAAGCTACCAGAAAATCATCTACTTATCCATGTTAGTGACTAAGGAATCTAACAACATGTATATGTGAAATCAAAACAACAGTAATGTGGGATGGAAATCAGCTTTGTATTAAAGATGTATGAAGAAGCTTACAATCGTTTCCTTAGTGTCGACAAGCATCTCCATGAGACAAACACTTCATCCCCCAAAAGCTCCAACTTTGCTCTCTATGCTCTCCAATGGCTTGGGATAAGTGGTCAATCCAACAACACAACAATACCTCTATAGTTATCCCCCCTTCAACTATGGACATGAGCTTGTATTTATAAGTCTCAATGGATAGGAATAGTTGAGAGAATTGTGGGTGAGGTGGATCTAAGATCCTACCATGGGGGATCTTGAGCTCAACTGACCCATAATGATAGGGATAAGAAAGGACACGAGGCTCATGATCTAGAAGCCTTGAGAAACTTCTCTTTTTCCCATTTTACCCAGGGTATCGCTTTTCTTCTCTTATGATCGAGTGGTTTAGATGAGAAACACTTTTGGACCAAAGACCATAGGTGGTGGCACCGCTCCTTGAAAACAAGATATAGGTGGTGCTGAGTAAGGTACCACTCATGGGTCACAAGGAAAGCGTGGTGTTGAGTTTTTTCATGTAGAATTGACAAACAGAGTAAGTTTCCACTCTAACTGCTAGGATTAAGGGAAAACATGGGAGTTAAGGGTCATATCACATGGTGGTGACAGGATTTAGGTATAACAAAATTACTCCCAAAGCATGAGACTTAGAGGGATACGATAAGCAAGAGCTTTGAGAGAACAAGTTTTCACTTCGAGGTGAAAATGTCAGCTCGGTCGAAGAATGTCGTCTAATAGGCATTTGTAGTACATCAATATTTTGACTCATAGACACATGTAACCAACTCATGGCTACAAACCAATACAAGGAAGATCCATGAGAAGAATAAACAAGCACGGCTACTAGAATACAGTGTAGATCTATGTGATAGAGGACTCAAACTTGGACATAGCTACCAGACATACAACATAGATCTATGTCATACAAACGCAAATTTGAGCATAGCCTCGTAAAAATCCATCACAACCTGGGGAAAGCAATGAGCGCTAAACAAATACCCAGGGTATTCGTCTCGTCTTCCGCAAAGTATGATTCTATCCATGTGATTACAATGATATGAAGTCGAACATGGTAGAAACCACTTGATTACTGGCCAATGATGTGAACTGTTAACAAGTGCGAGGGAGATCACCATTAATGTCAATGTTTCTCAAGGTATCCTAGTACAATCTACTGAGTGTGAATAGATGTCCTGATGTCGAACACTCAGTCGATTCTATTGATCAAAGGTCAATGATGTGAACCTATGTCGAGAGCAAGAGGATCTATCATTAAGGTATACAGATCTCAAGGTACTAAGTTTTTGTTTCTAAGACTATTTCCTGGATGATGAGCTGATGTCGACAGGAATAGTCTAGTCGAAGGAGGGCCATGATGAGTCCCACATCAACGACATGAAACTCGGAACATGGTTCTAGAATGATGTGAATGTAGTAACCATAATACTGACTCAAAAGTACTGACATAGAGACTGTTTTGACTACAGAGGTAAAACTTATTCAACTTCCCTTTGAACATCGGGTGGCACGACAAAAGACATGGCAGCATCGTTAAATGAGACAAACACACAGTGCGATAGTGGACAATGCATTCTTTTCAAATGATCAAAGGAGTGGCATGACTCATGAAAGTGGATCGTCACTGTCATAACCCCAAATCTTCACAAAAATTTAAAATTTTTAATTTAACATAAAATGTCTAAAGTTGCAGTTTAATAACTACTAGCGGTTAGCGGAAAAATGAAACAGTTAACAATATGTAGTGATTAACTTCAAACACATACAAACAAATAACTTTTAATTTTTATATGTTATGTATAAGATCTGCATTCAGTTACTTCTAGTTGTACTAATGATTTGATTTTTTCAAGTAGGTGAGAAGTTATGTTCTAAACTGGGGCTTACTTAGGAATTGCTAACTCAACTGGATTTATGGTTCTTATAGGTTCAGTAGGTAAATTTTTGAACAAGTAGGAGTTTGTTATTGTGTTAAATCCAGATCTACTTCTTTAGCATATATAAATTGCTAGAGTATAGATTGATTATAGAGTTCAAGGCTACTATGAGGTAAAGTAACTTTCTTTGTTGTTTCTGCATCTATGACAGTATTTTAAGTTTAGTTGTAAAGACCAATATCCTTGACATACTAATGTCTTTCACCAGCATGACTTCTACTTAAGAATTCGTATTTAAAGCTATAAGCCAAGTTACTCACAAGTTCTATTGATGAGCATAGAGCTCATAACTTTAATATAAAGACACTTTTACTGAAGCAAGAGTTTACTGCTATTGCTATGTCCAGTATCTAAAGTGTTGCTTTATAAGCATGAATATAAATCCAAGACCTTCAAAGAAAAAGCTTACCATAGATCACTTAGCTCTGCTTTTAATTCTTCTCTAGTAGAGAAGAATTATTAGCTTATTATTTGTATACAGTTATAAATGTCTACTTGCACTAATAGTCATCAAGCTATAATTTCGATCTTCCAAGTTTCATCATGTCAGAAGTATTGTAGAAAAATTACATTACCATATCAATTAATAATATTACTAAGTGATTTTACCTTTAACCTTGGATAGTCTTACTACCTTATATTTACCAAGTCTATTCTAAACATTGGTTTGATTTATTAAGAGTTTGGTCCTTTATTGGAACCAAAATATTACTAACTTCCAAGAAGTCTCCCAACTATAACACTGTCGACTTAAAGCATTTGTAAGAGTTATGCTTGTGTAGAAATACTACCTAACATTTACTTGCAAAAAGTTGAACTAAGAATAATGACCTTACCAGCGTTGATTTTACATAACACTAATTCAAACATAGCATTAATCCTTTAATATAAGGTTTGTATGAAGAATCATTAGGAGTGCTATTGACTATAAGTCAAAGGAATAATTCCAATATCTCCACTTATATTTGTTTACCAAAGATTGATCTTAGTGTTATCAAATGCAAAAGATAATAATATATATATATGTTTTCACAATTGATTGATTGTAGTGTTATCGAAAGGCACATGCTAAGAATTGAATTTATACCAAATCATATTGTTAGCTATATATAATATATGATTATACTGAAGGGTTGATTTTAATGTTATCCTACATAACAGTGATACAATACCAAACATTATCATTGTGATAAGTATAAATAATTGGAAATAATGTGTTCACCCAATAGTGCAGGATAACTATATGGTTCGATCCATTGCTAACTAAAAATTTCGATGGGCACGTGGATGAGTCTCCCCCATGCATTGGTCGATTTAAAAACTTGCAGCGAAACCCTATATTCTTCATTCTCCTTCAAGGGTTTGGCTCTGCACTGTCTGGGTTTCTTCGCGGCCATGAGAGGCTCGCTAGTTCATCAAATGACAATCCTTAAGTGAGTGGTATAGTGCTATATCGTTGTGCAAGAGTTTAAGAATTCATAGTTTGTAACGTGGTTTCTTTCTAGAAGTTTGTGAACACCACGAGGGGGGTTTCTCATCTCTGTCAGTAGTTTAGAGAGCTGGGTAATGCGTTACCCTTGTCTCTGCTTGTGGCTTGCTCCTTCATCGGTGTAAAACTGAAAATACAAACCCCACTGCCTCTGTCACGGGTTTGGAATGAGGGTTTCTTCTCTTCAAAGTGCAGTTCCTCGAACTAGTTCGGTTACCTCCTCAGCTCCAGATTTCTTACTTACAGGTAAATAGAATTACTATGCTATTATTTTTATTTTCCAGTTACAATTTTAGCATAAAGAATACAGTATCTAACTAAAGCATTTGGTCTTGTGCTTGCAGGTTACAATTCATCTTTGGGCTTGAAAGAAACCTCTCCAACGCTAGTTGACTTCATGACCAAAACGGGTAAGCCCCGGTTTAACGTGGCATCTCCCTGCTTGCAATGGTTAATGGAAAGGGGTTACAGTTTTGAAGGGAAGCATGGCTTTGATTCCTCCAATGTTTAGATGCTTAGTTCAAGTTATTTCTTAGTTTTGTTGTTAAAAACCCTTGCATGTTGTTGGGTAGCTCCGGCTTATAATCCATGACTTGTATTTAGTTTTCTCTATCTATAAAAATGATTACAGCCTTACGGCTTGATAATATCATACTTTGAATTTAAGATATGGAGGTTTCTCCTGTCCTCATGGTTTTAAAATGACTCCTGTTTCGAATACTATGTTATTTATAAATTATCTTGTAAATGATATTACTGTAAAAAAATATTTTTTTCTTCTTCACTGTCAGCGAATTAATTTACTGTTAAGGATACATCTATAAGTACTAGTATTACTGTGAAGACTGTAAAACAGTCATAGTGTAAAATTTATAATCGTATACTATCGGTCCAAATTATAATAGTTAGGGTTTTTATGAAAAAGAAACCCTTGTGTATATGTAATCTTAATTTAATTATTACTTGGGCACTGTTCTACCATGCTTCATTTTCGCTATTACAGGTGTATGGTTGTTTATTAACCTGTTAATTATATATTTATTTTACTATTTATAAAAGATGTTTATTTTCAAATAAAGACTGTAAATAGTCCAAGGCATGATTTATAGTCTTATTATTAAGTTTTTTTACCCAGTTATAAATGTAAATGGTTAAAACTTTAAATAGATTAATTTATAAAATGATAAATTAATTGTTAGGGTTTCGACCCTCTGGATTTCTTGCACAGGTTATAAGCCTGTTTGTTAAATATAATTAGTTCCTAAATATGTAATTTTTAGTTTTATATTATTTAATGTTTATATTTACATTTGTTTTTATTTACTATTCTGTAACTTAGAATTTATTCAAAGCTCTGTAAAGAATAGAAGGTAAACTCTGTAACTATGTTTACTTTTCATAAAGAAAGGGTTTATAACATAACCCTAATCTAGTTTATATTAAAAAATAGTTTAAGATTTAGTTGATAGTTTTAGAAGATAAACTGTGTGGTTAATAACTTGTATATATACTTAACTGTTATCTTCTATAAACATTTATTTGTATCAGTATACTATTACTGTAACTCTCAAGTAGTTTTACTATTTCTTTTCTGCATTTCTATTTAGTTATACTAAGTAAAAACAATAAACACAAATAAATCATAACACTGTTTTTCCTGCATAATTTTTTAAACATTGAAATAAATTTACTCTACTATCTACAGATACACAATACTATCTACTGTTTTCATTCTCTTATCTACTTAAAGCATTCTATCTGTGCTAGAGTACGACCTGGTTTCCAGGTGTGGAAAAACACAGTTTAAAAATTTATTTTCATTCTAACACATTATTCTCTAAATCCATTTCATTTCTATAACAATCTAATAAGAATACTAAATATAACATTTCACAAACTGAACTTTTAACATTCATATAGCAGTTAAACTAAGATTTATTTAACTAACACAGTAAAATAAAATAACATAGAACCTGTTGAGGATAGACGATAGTAGCTTTAGGAGGTCGTTTCTCCCTACCAATCTCCTGGAGAGTGCTCAAACAATGCTTCCTCAGGACCCCTGAGCCTGTTCCTAGTATTCTTGGCTGAGAACTGGGTGGAGAATGCAAACACTAGAACCCTCTGTCAACTGACTAGTTCATTATCTCAATAAAACACTCTACTCTAAGCAGTATGATCTTCAGCTTAAAACCTGCAACTAGATCAATCAGTAGTTATCCCCTCAAACACTTTCCATATTTCCCTTCCATTGAATTTCTTGAAAGTACAATCATTCAAATTGAATGATCACTTCTCTAGAATGAGCAGCCTCAACTCTCTTCAATGGGAATTTTTATCAAGATTGCCTAGCTCTTTTAAGTCAGTTTTCATTAATTGAGCCACCTGCTCTAATTCCACTTTCTTGGGGAATCACGACCACATTTGTAGGGAGGTTGCCACTTGCAACAGTTGGAAGTGGTTTAAGGATGCTGCCACATGTTAGTTTGCTCTCCACCCAGTCTCCTCCACCAATTTGACCAGTAACACTCTTTTAACAGCTGTCCTAAGCTGTTGTCTCCTCATTTATTTATTTATAAATAAAATATTCATAATTTTCATTAAATATCCTTGACCCCACTGGGTCATCAATTACAACTTAGTATAAAATTTAACATATTCTTCCTCAAATAATATAAAATTGTTTTTTGCAAAATTGGGGCATGTGACATACACACCCCCTTAAATATAACATCATTCTTGATGTTATTTATTCTTCGTCCTTTGAATTCCCCTGGAAAAGAATTGGATATGCATCTTGCATATGAATTTCCAAATCCCAGGTGGCTTCCTCTAGACTAAGGTGCTTCCATTGCACCTTCACCTGACCAATGGCGCGATTTCAAAGTGTGATCTCCCTCCGCTCGAGGATACAGTCCAGTTCCACCAGAAAATCTCCTTCTGGTTCCACCTATACATCATTCAAGTTAACAACATGAGTAGCATCATGAACATATTTATTTAATACAGAAATGTGAAAAACATTATGAACTCTTAAATTCGATGGTAAGGCTAATTGATAGGCTACTTGTCCAATCCTAGACAGTATTTCAAAAGGACCACAGTAACGAGGTGCTAGTTTTGCACAACTACCCAACCTTAGAGAGCTCTTTTTGGGTCTCACATTGATGAACACATGGTCAGCTACCTGAAACTCCTTTGGAGTTCTTTTAAGGTCTGCTTGACTTTTCTGTCGATCTTGTGCAATTTTCAGATTACCTTGTACCTGCTTTACAATTTCTTCCATTTCTTTCAATAGTTCAGGACCTAATACTAATCTGTCCACCATATTACTCCAAGAGATAGGAGTGTTACACTTCCTTCCATACAAGATTTTGAAAGGACTAAATCTGGTTGACGCTTGATAATTATTATTATAAGCAAATTCTACCAGATGCAAATAATCCTCCCATTAACCTAGCTGATCCTTTACATACATTCGTAGTAAATCTTTCAGTACTTGATTTACTCTTTTAGTCTGTCCATCAGTTTGAGGATGGAACGAACTACTAAAATTTAGTGTAGTGTTTAATCCTTTAAACAGATATTTCCAAAAGTTACCTATAAATTTAGGGTCTCTATCTGAGATTATAACTTTTGGTATTCCATGTAGTCAAAAAATTTGCTTTAGAAAGATATCATCTATGTTTGCAGCTTTATACGTAGTTTTAACAGGTATAAAGTGGGTTGATTTACTTAATTTATTGACCACTACCATTATAGAATCATTTAAATTCTAATTTTTAGGCAGTCCAGTAACAAAATATAGACTAATTATCTCCCATTTCCAGCTAGGAATGGGCAATGGCTGAAGTAATCCAGCTGGGTGTTGATGTTCGGTTTTTATCTACTAACATTCAAAACACCTAGTGATATATTTTTCCAGTTCAGTCTTCATGTTTGGCCAAAAATATTATTTTATTAACATAGTTATAGTCTTCTGATAACCTAGATGGCTTGAGTATGGAGTTTTATGGATTTCATCTAAAATTAATAACTTAACTTTAGGTACATTAGGTACATAAATTCTGTCTTGATACAGTAAAAATCCTTTTTCATTCAAATTGTACCCTTTACTTAAGCTTTCTATTGGATTTTCTTTCGTTTTTGCTTGTAAATTTTGGTAAATTTCATCTTGTTCTAACCCTGCTTTAAGCTGTTCTTCCAGATCTATTGTATAAGTGCTGATAACTGTTGTAAATCTCAGCCTTATATTTCTACTTAATGCATCAGAAACTTTATTTTCTTTCCCTTTAATGTGTTGAATTTCGAAATCATACTCACCTAGAAAAGCTAGCCACCTAGCTTGTCTGGCATTCAGATTAAGTTGATCTAACATATATTTTAATCCTTTATTATCTGTCATTAGAATAAATTTTCTTCCAATTAAATGATGACACCACATCTTTAGAGCATGTATAACAACAACTAATTCCAAGTCATAAGTTGCATAATTCTTTTCATGAATTTTTAATTTCCTAGACTCATAAGCAATAACAAGCCCTTCTTGAGTCAATATTCCGCCTAAACCATCATTGCAAGCGTAAGTACACACTACAAAATCTTTATTTGGATAAGCTATTCTTAAAATAGGTGCATTGGTTATTAAAATTTTTAACTTTTTAAATCTCTCCTCACACTTCTGATTCCAGTCAAATTTCTTTCCCTTCTTCTGTAAAGAGGTTATTGGATTTGTGATTCTCAAAAACCCTTCAATGAACCTCAGGTAATAACCGGTAATTCCCATGAAGGATCGAACATCAGTTACATCTTTAGGAACTGGCCACTCTTCAATTGCCTTTATCTTTTCGGGATCCACCGAAATTCCTTCCTTAGTCACCACATGACCTAAGTACTGGATTTTATCCTTAAATAAATCGCATTTACTAAACTTTGCAAAGAGTTGATGATCTTGTAACTCTTGCAAAACAATTTTTAAATGTTCCTTATGTTCTTCTTTAGATTTTGAATAGATTAATATGTCGTCGATAAACATGTACTACTACATTTCGACCAAAAATCCGACGGCCGTCATGTCGGATTTTCGACAATTTCCTGTCGCATGTACGACACTTTGATTTTTTTTTGCGTCGGAAACTTGTCGTCGGTTAGCTGACACCTAAATAACTGTCGGTTAAGCGACACCTATGTAACCGTTGCTTAAATGTAAAGCATCGCTTAAGCGACAGAATATTTTCAACGGTAGTAAATTTTTTTTGAGAAAATAGCCTTCATAACCGTCGCTTAAGCGACGAATATTAACTAAAAGCGTCGGATAAGCGACTTTGATAACCATTGGATAAGCGACGTATAGTAAACGAACCGTCAGAAAAGAGACACATTTTCCCGTCGGATAAGCGACGGATTTCTAAACAAGCGTCAGAAAATCGACAGAATAAACTGTCGCTTAAGCGACGCTTGTGGAAATTTTTTTTTTTTAAAATAATTTTTTTTTTGCTAATTCTCCAAATGTCAATGGATCTCTAGTTCTTACAGGTCGTCATTCTAGGCTTGGCGGGGAGGCTGAATACTTTTCCCATTCTCCAAACGTCGATGGATCTCCAATTCTTCCTCTGCCACATGAATTTTGAATGCTTGCATGTGATCTTGCCAGGAAGAAAAGCAAGATTTAAGGTCCCTATGCCCTCCCACTTGCCATGTGTTTCACGCTAGGCTTGCATGATCCGTCGAAGGTGCCTTTGTATCGTAAAGGCCCGCATCAGAGAGAAATCCCAAAACTAGAGCTTGGCAATTCCGTTTTGTTCTTTTCACGCCAATTTACATGCTTCCGGGCAGGATTTACTATACGCAGTTCACAGATCCTTTAAATCCTGCATTCACAGAGACAAACACATCAACAAAAACACACAAACGTAATAATGAATTTGATGAATTCATCTTTTAATTGATGTCTTTCTATAGCTGTTATAATTTCTAAAACAAAACCAAGAAACCTGCAATAAATCTGAAAATCCATGAAAAGTTTATGACTTTGAAAGCAATACACAGAGAAAAGAGTGGCAGAATACCTAAATACAAGCCTTGAGGCTTGGATTGACTGACTAAATCACAGAGCTTCAAAACTGGTGTTCTCTTTTTTGCAAAAACTAATTGCCATATATAATGCAAGGTCTGAACAGCTAGATATACAAACTCGGCTTCTATGCCATGCCAATTCTAAACAATAATTAGGTAACAAAGACGATGGATGCATCTGGATGTGAAGAGAGACTGTCCATGGGTGGGATTTGGCTTACACTTGATCTTCCACGCACCTAGACCCCCGTTCTCTGTGTAAACTTCCTGGTCCCGGATGCTGGGCTACCGTGATTGCATACTGAAGAGATGTAGAGAGTATGGCGCTCTAGTTTAAAGTTCTCCCCTTCGTGGCAATGGCATGCATCAACAGCACCCATGATACGTGCAAATTAGCGGCATTGGGTTCCCCATATATTCTGGCCATACACATAGCCAATATTAGATATGGCTCTCTCAGACAAGCAAGGCAATTTATGTAGCGTGTTCCTAATAGTATAAAGTAAGGCTTAGTGGGTTGAGTAGGTGCCTAAGTATGGTTATAGTATGTTTTGATAAATTCCTGCATACTGCCAATAATGCAACAATAAGATAACGCTAATAGTTACAGCCTGTTACACACCTAATGGATGCACGGGGTATTCGTGGTGGCATACACAAGCATAATCCTTGACTACTATATGTATAATGAGATACCATAACTGTATAATGGGTGAGTGAGTTACAACTAACAGGGTAAGCCAAGATTTGATGCTTATGTTTTATTGAAGACAGGGGAAGTCGCAGCGAAGAAAGCACCAAGACCACCGGATGCAGTAGGGGTGGATGCAAAAGCAGTTTACTTGATTGCCTAATATTTTCTTGACCGAGTAAAAATAGTAGTTTGAATGCTATATTCTCTGGTTCCGGATCCTCCATAGCCTGTTGAATATCCTTAGCCCTTAACCGCCTTAGGAAAAGCCCAGGACGAAATAGTGAACAGCTTACGAAACACACGCCAAGGCACTGCCATTAGATAAAAACCAAAGCGAAGCGTAACAATTAGGCATGACCCCCCCCCAACAACTGGTTGCCATCACACATGGGACAATCACACAGAGCCAACGAGATAGCGAGCATAAAATGGGATACCCACCAAATCCATAAGTCCCTTGGTGAATTAATTCCCTCCCTATCCATTACATACCTATGACGGGTTAGGGATTACCTATGTATGATAATTTCAACTTTGCTAGGTCCCAGGGAAATGAAAAAGGAGAGTTAAACAGGTCAGTTATAGATAGAGGGTGCTTTCAGATTGACCAATCCCTGAATACATCTTTTTTTTATTCCGGTGGATCCCCCAATCTTTGTAAATCAAAATACCAATCTTTGTAAATCAAAATGCGTTATCAAGCCCAGTATACCACTAATAAGGGGGCTTTTCTCATTGGGCATAGTAATTGGCACAGAGCATGCTTTAACCTGTTACATGAACTTGTTATTGAACTTGTTATACTTCTTTAATGCCCTTCCATCATGATGCCAGTTCTTCTCTGCACCGCCACCACCCCTGTCGATGAAAATTATTCAAAATTAGAAATCCCAAGAGCATGTCAAATTATTTAATTGCACTTTGAGCTTCTAAAAACAACAATAACATCTGAAATCACAGTCTATGTATGTACATGTGCAGGAAACAATAGAGAGGAATGCCAACAAGGAGTTCCGTGCTTTTCCATGGAGTCCTGAATTGGGCAGAGACAAGTTGCTTGAAATTAAATACTTCATAAGTTTTAGCAGAATTCTGCACCATAATGTTCATTTTGGCCATATAGGGAAGCTATCATAACTGGCAAATATATGGCAAAGAGCATAGTGTGAAGGAAAGGGGTTGGTTATTCTTAAGGCATAGTGCATGGCCGTCTTTAATTTTATCATTGCTCCAGGCAGGTCTGTGGAAAGTGT
>LPNX010675033.1:102485-235294 GCA_001517045.1 Pseudotsuga menziesii
AAGCATTAGCAGCTCAGACACCAGAGATTATTTAATCCCTGGTAGCATAGCAGCTAAGACACCAGAGACTATGGCTTATCAGATCATCCGGTGAGCCATATGCCACTGCAGAAAAAGACTGGCCCTTGCAACATAGAATGTAAAGGGAAAAATTTAAAACACTCAAAACCAAGTATTGAGCAGTCCACACATGACCTAGCATAATCTTGGTGACTGTAAATCTAAGAAAACTGCTACTTCTAATACATATAAAACAAGTAATACTAATAATTGGATATGAAGAAGAACTGGCCTACCTCTACCATACTATATTTTTGATGGAGCAGGGTCCTTGTGTAATAAGCCCATGCATGTTGACAGAGCCTGGATGCACAAATAAATTTCCATGAATGCTCAATACTGAGATGTTGCAGTCTGCACCTGTCATTATGGCAGGATTTTACAAGGAATCCATTAGCAAAAGTATTTTTTAAGTTCAAATCTACAGCACAAATACCTTCAACAGGTCGCCAAAACCAAAACAAAACAAAAGTTCAAGAAACTCTATTAAACTGGTGTAAAGATTATAGCTAATGGAAAAATAAGCAAAGTATACTAACAACCTCTGCATTATATACTTCAAACTCCTCATGCATTGTAATCTATCCTTAGAGACAAAACTCCACAAAAGGAGAGCTAATGGAAAAATAATCAAAGCATTGTAACTAAAAGCTAACAACCTCTGCATTATATACTTCAAACTCCTCATGCATTGTAATCTATGCATTGTAATCTATCCTTGGAGACAAAACTCCACAAAAGGATTACAATTTTATCTCAGCCCATAGCATTTGCATTACTTAAAATATTAAGGCCAAGGGGGAATCAAAAGCATGTGTTCCTATTATCATTGTTAAAATAGTTGATATGTAACTTTTGTAATACATATAATGAGAATAACGAGTATATAAAGATAAGGATGTATATATAAATAGTAGTTGGTAATGAGTTTCGATGAACAACGAAAAAACTGATATGTATCCCACAACTATTCATGATAATACTTTCAAAAGCTATGATCCACATCCATATGTGTTATCACATACATTATTGTGATATGTTCATCACCTAAATTCTACCTACCTATAGTTGAGATTAGAATTCAATTATTTAATAATTAAATGTAGTGATGCAACTATGTTTAAAAAAAACGATTTTCATAATTAACCATTATCCTATTTCTGGATACCAAAATAAGATGTAGCCAATGGTAAAGTGCAAAAATATAATGTATATATCTAAAGTAAAATGTTTGTAAAAACTCTAATTTATAATAATTTATAATAAATATCTGAAATATAGAATTCAGTTATGCATTTAAATTCACATCATAAAAATTGAGTGGACCCACAGATCGACTGCAAAAATATTATCCCATGAACCTGTCTACTTAAAGTATACTTTATTATAAATTGAAAATCCACCACTAAACCGAAAGTTATTCCAACTTAAATTGTAGTTAGACAATTTTAATTATACAAAACAAAATACACTCACTGTGTGAAACTCTTGTTTAAGTCTCAATAATATTTTTTATTATTATTTTAAAAAAATTGCATTGATATATAAAAACTGCAGACAAACCGGTCAGCATTAAGAATTACAAGATGTCCCAAAATATTATGGTAGAACAAGGCAAAATTGCCAATTCCTACTCAAAACAAACGCATGGCATTGGTTTTTCTTGCTAGATGTTGATGTTTCGAATGTACCTGATATTTATATATTCTCACGTACTGACCACATAAAAAAGGGAAATGACAATACATGTATAAAATTTGAAACTATTATGCTAGTCCATGCCCACTATGGGCTTCTTCCATTTATGCTTCTCCATTGTTCTTAACCCCTGCATCATCTTGCTATCCCAATCCTCTTCATATCCCTCGGCTTCCTGTTGCATTATCAGGTCCTCTATGTAGACTTCCTTGACTAACCCATTGGAATTTGAAGGTCTGTCTGAGCTTCTGGCGAAACCAAGTGTCCGGTAATGCATGTCTACATCAAAGGCTAGTTTTTTCACCCATTTTCCTTGAGCTTCAAATCTAGCCTGTAGTCCTCAAATTGAACTTATGGGGCACCAATATGGTTTCCAATGCTTCGATTAAAGTGGAGTACAACATCCTATAAGGCATCCAACTACATAACCAGCAGACCTAGAATCTTCCTTGGATCTAGAACCTTTATATAAAGCAAATTTTCCATTATGTTTATGGTCTACCAACTAATCAATCAAAATATACCCTAAGCCTTCACACAGCAAGCCATTCTCCTAAATGCCCTCCATCGACTAACCTCTGACAAGCATGCTCTATAAAAACCAAAAAAGCCAACAGACAGAAAACAACGAATCTTCACAAGCCCAAACTGTACAAAGGCCAAATTCATGTCGGATCAGAGGCTCCCAAATATAGACACTCGCCAAACCTTTGCTACTTCACAACATTCCCAAAATTAAACAAACTCTTTATGTCACCCTCAATGTAGCAATAGCTACATCCACAGAGCATACAACAAAATTTCATCACAATGACATTGAAATTATTCCACCGACAATGAAGAAACCCATTGCATCCACCGTAGCTGTAATTCTGTGTTGATTGAATGCAAATGTGCAAAGGGCACGAGGCATATCAGTGGCACTAACTCACTATCCTTGGATTTCACCTTGTGCCAACTATCCACCATCCGCCAAGACAAATGATGAATAAGGTTGCAAGGCATTAGACTAAAGGAATGGAACAAGACATTAGACCACCCCCATTTTAAACCAACACACCTGTTTCTAGGTTCACCACCATATAAGAGTAGCATCTACTTGCGTGTTACAGTCTTGGAGGTTATGGTAAAGTTCAATATGCTCAAAGCAAACTATAAAATCAAATCTTGCTTTCCTAACTTTCCCAATAATATGCGAGGAGTCTCCAAGGACTTGGATCCTTACTTCCACTTGATTATTTGTCATCGCCCCTGAACTCCATGTAAATGTTATTTTTTGTTGTCCGTAGAGATTAATGATAACCAATTGCCCCTCCTCCCCTTGCACCTGGTGCCCCTCAAGCCCAGGAAATCACTAAGCCCCTCGCTACTTGCCCTCATATATCGTATAGTATACTCGGACAATTTTTTCCATACTAGTAACCTTTATGTTTGCATCCAATAATTATATTTAAATTTATCGCATGTATTACTATAAATCAAATATCCATCCAGAGTTGTACATTCGGAATATAAAGCACTTGAATTTTTTTTTTAAATCATGTGCTTTTAGATTCAACATGCTCTTGTTAAGGGATGATGTGGCCTCGAAGCATACAAGTCATTGAACCTGCAATGTCATTTCTAGCATATACGGTCGATGTATTTCTGGTCAAGTCTAGTGTGGGTTTCTAAATAGTGATTCTGCATTTCTGGAATCTCTTTATAAAAAAAATTCAATTAGGTTTACAAAACACAAGACTAAGTAGTAGAAATTGATCTACAATAATACACGTGATCAACCATGAAAAATTGTAGCTCCTTCCATATACTCTCCCTTGGCAAAAATGTTGACCAATAATCTGAAAAATAAATGCACTGTCTGACTTCAAAGTTCATCCAAAAGCATAAAATACACAAGTATTTCCTTTTAGAGACACCGTGGAAGAGTCAATTCACCTAAATTGAAAGGCATTGACCTTTATATTCAAACATCTCAAATAAAAACTCACCAAGATAGCGTGTTCCAGGTAAACAGTGCCTGTACAACAACACTGCTAATAGTAAATATTGGTTGGATACCTCACAAATTTCACCACACGTACCACCTTATCTAAAATATTTAACTAGAAGCAAATGAGAAATGTTTTGCCATATTTTCATTAACCATTTTGAACTGGTGATAAGTTATTGATGACATAAATAAGTCATCTAAAGATGGAACCATTAGGATATGCATGTGGGCATTATGAAAAAATCTGTTAAACATTTTGTACCACATACAACTCATCAGAAGAAAATAACTAGAGTTATCAGATTCATATACCACACCAAGGGCATGCAACCGCATTTCCCAACACTTGAAAGGTGGGAAACTTTTATATGAATTATCATTCATTACAACAGTTGAAAATTCAAAATTTCCTTCTATCTGGATGGTAGATAAATAGCTACATCTTTGTTCAAAGAAATCGTTCTGTACAAAAATGGTTTTGTAATGATGTAAGCTGATCACAAGGAGGGAGATTCCAGCCATCCAATGGTCCCCGCTGCAGTGACCATGGAACAATGCTCAATGCAACAGGTCAGTTTTACATAGGAATATGGAACCAGAGACCTGAAACATTTCAGGTATAGTTCTAATCATGGTTCCTATTTGCAATCAATAGTCGATGCTCAGTGAATACCTAGCCTCCATGATTACTTTGGTTTTCATTTAATTGACCCAATGGTAAGATCAACAATATCAGTAAGATGGCCTGCGAAATAATCAAGAGGTAGAAGAAAACATAACGATATCTTACTGTGAAAAACACAGCTCATAAAAAATTTATGTACAGCTTTACAAATGGAGTATTTCTATCCATGATTTAATACTACAAAAAATTGGATATTGTGTGTGGTGAAGTCGGTATCTTACAGTCACAGATAGCTATCTCCTCATTGAAATTGAATGTTGTCCCTACTAGATTTGCAACAATAACCCTATACAGATTGTTACTAACAGCTTGAGAATATGCTGTGGGAAAAAATGGCAAAGGCTTTCAATTTAATTGCACAAAAACGGGCAGCATGATATACCAGACCAAGACTTCCTCCTCGCCTTAGAAATTAACAAATAATCTGGTCCTGAGTAAGGGATTGCAGTCCAAAAAAATTAGAAGCACATTTTAACCATGCACATATGATTTGGATTCTAGTGCTTTCCAAAGTCTCTTATTATCGTCCGTGTACTTTCCTGCATTTGAACAAGTACCCCGGATAAACAATTGGAGGAACCAAAAAAGCATGCAATACAAACTATGTTGTTCAAATGTTTTAAATTTAAACCTTCCCAAATAGAAGATCAAATCCAGTACATTAACAACAATTTGAAATAGCAACACTTTCATTTTGATCCCAAGATTCAGAATCAATAAGCTATAACACATATTGCAATGGACTCGTGCTACTAACATAAAAAGACTTCATACCTCAACATATCCAGTCTTTGTTTTTTCTGGGCTTCCACAGTTGATACAAGTTGTGCAAATTTTCGTTTTCCATCCTCCAATTCAGTCTCCAACTTTGCAATCTAATCAATGCAAAAGGTTACACATTTAAGAGGCAAAGGACACAGACAACTTAACCCTGGTATTGGTAATATCAGTATGATCAGTCAAGTTTATGATCAAATCTTCAATACTCGAGAAATAATGATTGTCAAGTATCAAATGACTTTGACCTTACCATCTGGTTTAACTCCAATTGTCTGTGACAATATTGTTCACACCTGATCCAAATCATCAATTGAAATGTCACCAGATGTCTCAATTAGAGAGTCATAGGGTTTTGACAAAAATATTTTTTGAGGAAGCTAAGACATGAAAGTAAATAGGACTATGAATTGAACTTGCATGAAAAATAAAATAAAAAAATGAAAGGAACCAGCTTTATCTTATCTTATTAAAAAAAAAACTTGAAGACATGCTGTAAGATTGATCAAATGCATAATGGCAAAGAATAAACAAGTTCCAACTGCACAAGGAGCTAATATTGCAAGCTGAGACTAGGTTATTTTAAGATGGTTTACATCCAGCAGGTAATGGATCCACTGGCTCTCCCACCAAATTATGGATTCAATTTTCCATATCAACAAAATTTAGATCTCCTAAGCAACATGCTAGCTCTGGAACCCAATCAAGAGAAACAGATGACACCAGATTCCAGATTTCTGCAGGAGTTTTTAGCATCAGATTTTCAGTTACAAAACTATGAACCAATAATTGAAGAGCCCACAACACTAGAACATGAGTATGTAGACAGCTCAGNATCATCAGATTTTCAGTTACAAAACTATGAACCAATAATTGAAGAGCCCACAACACCAGAACATGAGTATGTAAACAGCTTAGAAATTCCAGTTCTTGAATCACCTGCTATAGAGGATGACGAAATACCCACTATCAATTTGAATTATGATGACTGGGAAGCACAATATAATCTGTATGACAACAGCATCCAATGTTCAGAAGGTGCAGATGCATTGAAAATATCGAAGGCTTTAGTGGCTGTACCACCTGAAGCTGCTACAATACCTGTACCCAAGCTAAAAAATATTAGTCGACTTCGGACTGAGCATCGAGTGTAAGCACCATATCCATTTCTGGTAATGTTGCATTCTTATCTAAGCAGAATGCTTTCGAATATTTATTCATTTAAAACAGAACACAGATTGCAGGTGCTTTGGCACTAGTATATTTGAAAAGCAAGCAGCAGAAGGGCAGGCTAACAGATGTACAAAGCACCAAAACCCTCATCCCTGAGCATGTTATTTTCCACGTCATATCCCGAACCTTGACCCAACTGAATGCGCACCTGCAACAATTGGCCCAACTCAGGTCAGCCTTTATATCCCAAAACAAAATGACGTTGCAACTTAGTGATTCATCAGATTATGTTCCATTTCAGTTATTTGGGCCTTAAACAAGCCTGAGGATGTAATAATACAAAACAACAAGATCATTTTTTTCAATGGACGCGCATAAAATTATGTATCCATATTATATTGAGCTGGATATGAGAACTTCCAAAAATACAAAAGTGAAGCTTGGGGTGAAGGTTCGATCTCCTCCCCCAACGGATTTGAAAATAAGCGAGAAAAAAAAATACCAAAAATCTGAGCATAACAGGAAGACATAAACCAAACACCTTGATCATGTCCACGGGCTGAATGACACAGGTCGCGAGCATACCAGAGGCTCCTCCATTGACAAATGGCTTCACTGTATTCCACACGTTGCTTGTCTTGGGCTTCTCCCCTGCCATCTCTCTGAAGGACTTGAAAACCCGACCGATCTGATATTGCTCTCCTCCCTCTTCCTGAGACCTAATGGTGAGAAAAAACCCACGAGAGGTGTCTGTCTGCACCCTCCTCAGCAAGAAAGAAGAAGAATAGGCAGAGCTCTGACCCGTGGTGTGCTGCAAAGCCCCTCTTCAATCTAAATCATGTCGAAGTATAGGGCTTGGTCATTGCCTGCATTCGAGCCTCGAAGTTGGCTATATCAATCCCTTGAATGTGGATCTCAATTGGTACAGGACGCACACCAGGTGGAAAATTGAAAATCCCATGTGCAGTAGCACCAATCCACTCTCCAAGATATTTAGCATTTGCAAGTGAAGTGGAAAGCGCAATAATATGGATACGATTTTCAATTTAAAACTAAGCGTCGGATATGCGACGGTTAGTTAAATCAGAGCTTACCCTTAAAAAAAAACCGCTATGCTTTGATAAAAAGTATTGTGCTTGGATGTAAAGTATTTAGCCTAAGCGTCGGATATGCGACGGTTATGGGAATATCCGTCGATTAACCGACGGCAATGAGAATATCTGTCGCTTAAGCGACGCTGGTGGTTACATTTACAAAAAAAAAAAATTAACTTTGTGATTTTTGGTAGGTTTAAAAAGAGAAATCCATGCGCCGTCGGAAGTAACCGTCGGATTTTGGATCGAAATGTAGTAGTGCGGTAGGCAAGTGTGATGAAAGTACAGGTCCAGAGACACTTACATCATAATGATGTGGCTCGTAAACCGAGGTAACTTCTGGGAAGTGGTCCTAAAAAATACTTCTTAAACTTGAGACGATGGTCTCATTAGAAGATAGAGGATGGAAATTTCATCCCAAAGGTGTGAGAAGTGTCTCGAACAGGCTCCGGGTGACTTTGACTTAGTAGCTAATGGTGATGCCCTTGAATGGGGGTCTCTGATTTGTGGTAGAAACAATGCAAAAATAAAAAATAAAAAACTATGCTATAAGGGACTCATAGTGGTGGTATCAAGAATAGACTCTCTTGAGGCAGATCCCATTACGCAGCTTCTTCAAGAGTCGACCATCTAAGTCAGCAAAGAGGTATGCCCCCTTGCCGAGAAGAAGGTTAATGGCAAGGCTCTTTTATGAGAAGAACCGATTCTACACTATGGTTTAAATGGAACGGGGTAAAACCGGAGGCAGTTAAGGCTTCAAGTATCTCCTCATCGTTGCGAAAGAAATGAAGAGACAGGTCTGATGGACCATCGGTGATGGTAGAGACAAGAGGGTCTATAGAACTGGACATCATGTAAATGGACATGGTGTCTGAAGAAGGAGGTGGTGGGTGGATTTCTTCCATTAGAGTGATCTTAGATTCAAGGGAATGTTGTCGAAGGTTGGCTAGAACCATTTGAAACTTGGACAATTCCTGGCAATGGTGAGAATAGTTTCCATACAATCCGCAAAGGGTGCAAGCATGGTTTTTTCTCAATGACTTGTTTCTCACTATTGGCCCACTTGGGAGTTCAACCACGGGGAGGTTTTCCATTGTATCCATGGCATCCAAATGCACACAGATTATTGGAATCTCAGGGAAGTTTTGAGTTGGATGGCCCTATTCTTCGTAGATGGTACAAGGCGAGATCTGTCGAGGTTCAGTGGTAGCTTTTGCATTTTTTTCCCTGGCCCTTTTTGGGTGGGGCGGTGCGGGTGCAGTGGTTGGTTTTTACAGGTTGGGTGGAGGATGAGATTCAACCACAATGGGTTGCATGGGGGTTAAGACTACCTGGGGAATTGGCGGTTGGGTAGGTGGATCTAGGCACCACATGGGAATCCCCAATGTGAAATTGGGTAAGTTTAAGGTAGCCATTACTAGCTTACCCATGACACCAGGTGGTGGAAAGATAAAGGGAATTGTGTGGATTGAGGAGGATCCCAGATAACTCATTGATGGTTGCATGTGGGGATGAGGTTGTGGTGGTGGCTGCGCATAATGCTATGGTTGTGGATGATGCTGTAGCTACAGATGGTGTTGTGTTTGTGGTTGGGGTTATGGCTGCAGTTGATGTTTGGGTGCAACAGTGTTGGATGAGAGCATGCACAAATCCGTAGTCTCATTTGGTGTCAGGGGTGGTGACACTAAGGGGAAAGAAGTTGTCATGGTGGTATCAGCAAACAACCCAGGGCCCACATTCAACAATGGGGAGGCTAGTATGTTGTCAACTATGGTGTTGACCATAGGGATTAAATTGGCGGGTGTGGTTAACCCTTACGGATCAATGGTGTTGATCTTAGGGATAACGTTACCGGGTGTCATTAGCCCTTGTAGATCATGATAAGTCAGTTGGTCAACCGTCATGATTTTCCCTTTGTGAGGGAACATCATGAGGTGAAAAACATTTGATGCTATGGCTCTCATGGCGTACATATAACATCTTCTGAGGAGAAGGTTATATTCCAACAAATATTTGACAACCTCTATGTCAATCAATACTATTTTCCCAGCCAATGTGATGGGGACATGTGGGAGGATTCCTTGGGCTTTAGTGGGGTGGCTATCATAAGCCTGCAAAGTAGTGGAGGATGGTTGCGAATTGGGGATCTAATATTTTTCCAGACTTAGGTAGACATAACGCATCTGGATTCCCCCTCGTCCACTGTGCACTAGTGCACAACCAGATTTCGAATCGATACCAGGATTTGGAATGCAATGGTTGATGGCATCCGCGGTTCGTCGTTCTCTATGTCGAATGTGATCAACTTGGAGTCAGAGGAGTCTACAGCACCAAGGGTAGCTAGTAAGTCTTTCCACTGTGTTGGGCAATTTTTGAGTACCTCAAGAGCGGACATGGCCATAGGTGTTTGGGCCAAATCATCCACGATGTTGTAGCTTACAGCATCTCTAGCCATGACGTTGTTGGCAACCCACCATATGGGGGGGTGCAGAGGAAAAGGAGGTAGATGAAGAGGTGCATTAGTTGTTTTGGATGTATATGCCGCTGATATGTCAGTGGGTTTGGTATTAGTACCGTACTAATTTCATCTAGTCTATAAATTGACCTTTTCAGTTGTAATGGATAGCAGGTGGTGAACACCTGTTTATGCTGTCAGAGGTGCCCCTGGGGCATTGGGATTGGGTTGGGGAGCGGGTTCCATTGCTACCAGTCCTTGGACTAGCAATGAGTTTTGTAGGACCATGGGTGGGGGCCCTGATGGTGCTAGATTAGGTTGAGCTAAAGCTTCCATATTGGTGGCATGTTGAACTTCATTGTGAATGGCTTGCTTAGTGCGACCCATGAAGGGGAATTCATGTGTATAGTGCCCGTAGACCTCCAACAACTTGCATGGCTGATTTGTGCACAACAGAGAGTTGCGTCTAGGTGTGTTTGGTTGCTGAGGATTTTGGGTTGGCCGGTTTTCCCCGGCATTTTTGGAAGGGTTTGGTTCTTGACCGCCTCCCTGCGGTTGGTTGTTGCCTTGGTTCTGGGCTCAGTTATTTCTAGATTGCCCTTGTTGGTTATTGGCGGTTGGATAGTTGGGATGGTTTTGTTGTGCAAACACCTGTCCCAAAGGTGTTGGCGGAGTGGGGGTGGGGGATTGAGCATCTTGCACGGGTGGTGCATGGTAGACTTGGGGCGATGGAGGTGCCACAAATGTGGGCATTTGTCCTGCATATTGTTGTTTCATCCAAGCTAATTCCTGGGCCTACTGCGGTGGTGCAGGTTGTGCATAAGAAGTGGTAGCTCCGGACTGGGACATTATTCTTGCATAATCCGGAGCTTGGTTTGGATAGGCAACACTGGGGGTGTTGCTTGGTTGTGGTTGTATTATAGGTGGTGTTGGGCGGTGTTGTGGTTGGTGGGAGACAAAACCTATGATGCCATCTACAGCATGGGATGACCCCAGTCCATCCTGGGAGGAGGTTCCTACATGGGGAGCATCTAGAAAGACGGTGTAAATGTATCCAAACTGTGCGTAGATGAGGTCAAACTGTTGGGCCTTCAAGATGGCCTCTTCCTCTGTTTGGGGACATTCGGAGGCGATGTCCTTGGCTATAGGTGGCAGCAAGGTTTTCAGGAACCAGACTAGGAAGAACTTGTCATCAAGCTTGATCTTGCACACGTTGAAATGTCGCCTCCACTCATGGATTTGGTCGCTGATGTGGGTCGCAGTGTCTTGGCGGCAAGATAGCAAGATTTCTACTCCTTCATCATATATAACGAAGAGCTAGAAATATTGCAGGAACATAAACGCCAAGGAGTTGAAATCTGGATACTTGGCTTATGGTAGCTCAATGTACCACTTGGCTACAGCACCTGTGAGGGTGCGTTGGAATAGTCTGAGTCTGATCGAATCATCTACAATGTTGTTTGATGTGCACCATAGGTGAAACGTCATGATATGGTTTTGGGGGCACTCCCCTGCCTTCCCTTCAAACTTGGGAATGTCTGAGGGGAGTTTGGTTGGCATGGGAGGCCAAAAGGTTTGATGGAAAATAGGTCATTTGTTAATCGAGCCAAGTCAGGCAGGTTGAGGCATGTCATGAAAGGAAGGTTAGACCCAAGGTTGATGTGTGGTGGAGTGGCGATGGTGGTGGGGTTTGTAGGAACATGATGCACCTGTGTGACTGGGGGTACTTGTGGCATAGTTATGGACGGGCCACTATCCCCGTGTATGGTAAGAGGCACAGTCTAAGTGGAAGGGCCACTTCCTGCATGTATGATAGGAGGGACATTGTAGGTGGAAGGGCCACTACCCCTAGGCATGCCAAGTGGGATACTGTGACTGGACGAGACACTTCCCCCAGGCATGATAGGTGGGATAGTTTGACTAGTTAATATGGGTGGTGTTAGCTGACTTATGATAGTTTGCATGATTGTGGGCCACTAGTGGGGGTGTTGGTGGTGGTGTGGGGTATGGACATGGGTCCAGTAGAAATCATTAAGCTGGAAAATTGATCCGGGTTTGCACCAGCCATGGGGATAGATGGTGCAGTATGTAGTTCTGGGTCAGATTGGTATGATTCTAAGTCTTAATCAAAGGCTATGTGGCCTTCTGATGGTGTAGAGGGTCATCGAGAATGGTCTTGATGGTGTTGGTTGGGGGATCAATTGTGTCTGGTTGGTATGTCAAGTGGTGAAATATGGTAATGACATTTTGGACCCCGGTTTTAATGGATTCCTATTGGCTTTCAAATGGTCACTCGACCACCAAGACTAACAAGAGACAGCGCTTGGATTTTTCCTCATGAGAGTGTTAGTCAATCGATGGGGGTCGTTGCCCATTTCGCTTGGCAATTCCTCTCAGCAGCCAGCTACTTTAGGGTTCTCATGGTACTCCTCACAATGAGTTTATGGGCTGAGCCCAAGTACTTCCCATGGTTAAGGAATTCAGGGACTTATGTCCTCAAGGACTGCAAGTGTTTGAATTAGTGTAAATTATAAATTTTAATGGCTATCTCAGCGTCATGAACTGAGTTTGGTTGTTTTATGTGGTACGGTTTGTGTGCATGTCCTTTGTATTTCTATTACACTTGGTGGATGCTTGTACGGTTTATGAATATTCTGCAGATATTGTTTGGATTATTGCAAAACTTATAACATGGATAAATTGTTTATGAAAGCAGTAAATTGTGAACAAAAATTTAAACACATGCCATACCTAAATCTGAACTATGGTAGCCTGACTAGGTGACTGCCTTACACCTGTATTTATCTTCAACCAGGAAAGAGTGTTGGGCTCTCAACACAATGGGACTAATCCCATCCGTATATCCTTAGGTCACTCTCTGAGTGCAAGGTTGATCAATAGGGAGGATGCGAACGTCCTGAGGCCCCTGGGCCTACCACCCCCTCTACCTTCCAAGTCACCCGTTTTTAGTGGTTTTGAAAAATTATAGATAAGTGCCTATTACTATACAAGCTTCACCCTTCATCTTATCCCAGAATACCTCGAAGGGTGATGACTGGGTAGAGGAGGAAGGGCTAGGCAAGCTATTAATTTCCATTTAAGAATTGAACTTTAACCTATAGTAATTTTATGGAAGCCTTAAGCAGATTCATTAAACAATTAACTAGTTAAATTTAACAGTGATTTACACAAATTGAAATGAAATAAACACAGATGGTTGGACAAAGGCGGCTGAGCTGCACTAATAGTCCAAATAACTTAAAAAAAATCAACCTGAGAGACAGATCACCCTTTTCAGGGAAAATGTGGCGAGGGGGTCGCCAAATTTTTCCAAAATTAGGTGAGGGGGTCGCTTAGAAACTGAAAACAGGAGCGATCTACTTCCTGAGAGGGAAGTCGCACCTTTCGGGCCTAAATGAGCGACCTGGTCACCCCTTTCAGCCCGATAAGTGTGACCTGACCCGAAAAAAAAAATATATATATATATATATATATATATAGCATGTCGCTCTTTTTGGGCTTAAATGAGCAAGGGGGTCAGTGATTTCTACCCAAAATGAACGATCTGGCTCCTAGGTGTGAAGTTGCTCCTTTCAGGGCTAAATGGGTGACCTGGTCACACCTGTTACCCCGATAAGAGCGACCTGGCCCAAAAACTGGAAATTTTTTTTACCTAAGCAGGAGACGGCTGATAGTAACTTGTAATGTGGCCGAATGGGCCCGGTTTGGACTTAAAGAGGCTCATCTATGAATTAAAATGCAAAAAAAGACAAATCTAAACTAGAATTAACAAAAAATTAAACTGGGGCAAATAAAAATTGAAACTTGAAAAATAAATCCAGGGATCCTATGGGATTAACCTGGTATGGTTGCCAAATCTGTAGTAGGGCTTTCGCCCTTGCTACAGGAAGGAATAGCTCCCTTTTGTCTATAGGACGAAAGGGTAGAGTTCCTATGAGAATGGAATGAAAATGAAATAAAACCCTGCAAACACGGTTAGGGCCTAACAGTAAAAACCCTGCATGAAATTGTAAGAAAACAAAGAAATAGCTACCAGGGGTCCATGGAAACCTGCAACAAAATATTAAACAACAAACCTGCAAGTAAAATGTTAGAAAACTACAACATGAAAGAACAAAAACAGAAATATACCTTCTCTGGGTGGAAATGGGCCACCATGCCCTAGCTTTGGGAGCACCTCTTAAATGGAATGGGAGCTTTGGCTCAATGTAGAAATGGAGGAGAGGGAGGGTGAATGGCTTCAGAGGAAAATGGTCTCAAGACACTCACACTAGCACCATAATGATAGGCAGATGAGAAGTGATTTGAGAGTGACCCCCACTCCTCTATTTATACTTTTTCTTGATACTTTTAGGGTTTTAAGCCCCTTGTTGAGGCTTTAGTCCCTTTCACCCAATCCGTAGCTCCTTTGGGGGTTTTAACCTCCTTTGAGGGGTTTTAGCCCCCTTTTGGAGGTTTTAGCCCCTATGAGAGCTATTTTGGCTCTTTTTAGGGGTTTTTAAGCCCTTTTTCACATTTTTGAGCCTTTTTTAGGGTGTGGGGGTAAAATGAGGGTTGTACGTAGATGTCTTTGGGTGGTGTAGGTCATGTAGAGCTTACTAAGGGATTTTTTGGGTTAACATGCACAATAATGAGTGTAGCAAAGATATTCCTGATTTTCTCTCCCCTTTTTAATGTCTTGCAACTGAAGCGTCAAGTTCGCCAACTGCACCTGAATTTGGTTCATACCAGCTGTGCTTTCTCCAATGGGTGAAGATTCTAACTTCATGGAGATATCCAGGGGCTTGCCCTGGGTCGCAATATTCTACTGCATCAGGTGATTCCATATATGAGGTACTAGCGCTGCAATGAACCATTGTTTGTGCTGAACATCTCTCATATCAAAACTGACTCATGCCATTAGTGTCTTGAATCTCTGGTCAATGTCCCAAATGGTCTCATTCAGAAATTTCTTAATCTCTTTCAAATTAGTAATATACTTTGCTTCAGACTTTGGTTTTCAGAATTATTCAATCAATCCTCTCCTGGCTTCATCCATCGTTTTTGCAGGAGTCCCTATAGGAACTTGTATAAATTTCATATACCAATCTAGCGCACGACCCCGAAGAGTAGTCTCCAGTTGGCCTTTCTTATCATCATCATCTGTGGCCTGTCTAACAGTCCATACTACCTCACATAGGAACCAATACTACTCGATATCATCAGTCCTGTTTCCATGGAACAAAAGGTAACTTTGTATCATCACCCTCCATCCTGGGACTTCTTCCTACAGATGTTGATATACTACTAGAATGTTGTTGGCACATCGGGAAACTTGATGTGGAATTTGTGCTTCTTCCAAAATGTGGAGTAGTGCGTGGAGGCATGGGTATGTTGTTGTTGGGGTTTGATATTACTATTGTTCTAGGCGTAGTCTAGGTATGGTCATCCTCTTCGTCATTGTAGGGTCGCTCTGTCCCATGTGGTATTCCTTCATGGTCTTGTGTTTCAATCGCATCAAGACCTTCCCCTATCCTCTTCCTCTTCTCTTGTTGAAACATTGCTCCTCCCCTCATAAAACCACTATCTTCCTTGGCTTCCCTCACAATATCGTCGAAACTTGCACCCATATACCCGTTATCTTCCCATTCTTCTACCCCCTTTCCTCGCGGTATCGCCTTTGCACACTAGAGTTCTACTACTCGAGGGGCTTCTTCAGTATACCCTTTTCACAAACGAGCATCTTAATTGATAATTGCAGAGACAACAAGAACCTACCTCTAGGTCCGTTGAAAAATTCCCTTTCTACTTCACTATAGGACTTGGTGGTGTCGACTGCAAATTCAATAATATATCCTTCTAGGATACTATCCAGCCAAACCTCAACATCTCGCAATGCTCTTTTGGCAATTGACTGCAGTTCCTGGATCAATTTCAGGGTCCAGGAGGTTGGCTCTCCTCCTTGGAAAATTTTCTTCTTATACGTCAACCACTCCAACCACTCGTATAGTATGATGGGAAACTCACAGAAAAAGTACTCGTGAGGACCATCGTGTATGTATCTCGCCAACCACTTGTCCATCGTCACTCCAGGGTTCTGATTTTCTACTTAAGCAAATTCTCGTAGCTTCTGATCAAACTATTCTTGAATTTTCGGTCGTGTTGGATGCCACATATCCTCTTCTTAGTCACAACAAGGTCCTGACAACAAAACCATTTGTTGGCGCAAACCCACCAACAAAACCTCAGTCGATAGGGGTTCCCACTATTTTGACGCTCAAATTTCCACGATCTACCTAAGCACCTACCCAGACAGGTTTTACCCTATCTGGAAACACCCACAAAGTGGATGAAGTCTCGCCTAAGATGTTCGAGGGAGGGCTGACAAAACCAAGTTTCCACATAATGGAAGAGGACTATGGGAATCAACAATTCATCAACTTATCTACCATATCTGACTAGTTGCTTAAGTATTAACAGAACCATTCATCATTTCTTTTCATAGATCACATCATTCATTCATAATCATAACATACCTACAGGTGTATTATACCAAAATCCTGTCACCATCATGTGATAAGACATTTGACATACCAACTTGCCCTAAATCCCAGCTTATGGAGTGGAAACTAAATGGTTTTTCATCAATCTATCATACAAATTCCTAGCACCATGCATGCCCCTTTATCCAGGAGCGGTACCCCTGCTCGCACCACCTTTCATCGGTTGTTCACAAGCGGTGCCACCGCCCATTGCCCTTGGTCCATAGGTGATTATTACCAGAACCGCTCTGTCATAGAAGGAGAAGCGCGGTACCATGGGTAAAAAGGGAAAAAGAGAAGTTTCTTGAGGCTTCTAGATGATAAGCCTTGTGTACTGCCTTATCCCTACTGTTGTGGGTTGGTTGAGCTCGATATCCCTCATCCTAGGATCTTAGAGGCCACCTCACCCACTAATTTCTCAACCATCTCTATCCATTAAAGCCCTATAAATATGACCTCATATCCATGGTTGAGGGGAGAACATTGAAGGTATCGTTATGCTGTTGGATTGATTCTTGGACCAAGATCATTTGGAGAGAGCATAAAGAGCTAGAGTCGGAGATTTTGGGGATGAAGAGTTGGTTTCATGGAGATGCATGTCAACACTAAGGCTTGGTTGTAAACTTCTTCATATTTCTAATACAAGTTGACTTTATGTCCCATATATATTGTTGATGTTTGATTTCAGATATATATTGCTAGATTCCTTAGTCACTAGCATAGATTAGTAGATCATATTCTGGCTTCTTTGATTCATTTCATGTTGATCTTGATTGCAGGTACACAGGTGGACTATCAAAGCCTTGTATTCCAGATATCTATAGCGTCTAGGGAGATTTATCAGCCTCTATGATCTATTTGTTCTGGATTTGAACCATTCAAACTAGTGGAACACCTTGCTATCCATAGAAGGTGAAATATTCCATCTAACAAATCTGGTGACTCTGCTAGGGAATTAAAGTATTCAGTTGTTCTGATATTCCTCAATCTGCAACTCTTGTCCGAATCCAGCCTCCATTTTCTTCAACTCTTTTCAATCAGATCTACTTTCTGATTTGTATTATTTGGGTTTGAAATTTCCAGATTTGTTCAGATTTGAGACATTTCGGTCTTTTATGCTCTGTTACCACTTTCAATTCGACAGTATTTGCCTTGATCTAGTCTTTTCTGATCTGATTCATCATTGTATTTTTTGTTTTGGCCATCTACAGGGAACCACGTCCATGCTTTGTATGAGCAGCAGTGCCACCGCCTGAACATAGCGAGCAGTAAGCGATGCCAGCACCTGTATCTAGTTTGCAAGGAGTGGTGTTTCTTTGGAAATGCTCTCATAACACCTACGAAGCGCAGTTCTAGGTAGGCATTAGTCCAAAACTCTCTTTCCTGATTTTTCTTTTGCAAAAATTTGGAATTTTGATTGCTTTTAGTTCTGTTATCAGGCTTTTGTTATTGAATCTGATGTGTGTGGCTTGCTTCTTTGATGGTTTAAGATTGATTTGAGTGGAATTTCAAAAGTTTATTTAGTCTTTTTTATTGTTCATCTGCTTCTTGCCTATTGGTTGTGCTTAAAGAAGGATTTCTTTTTTTCTGAAAGTTAGGGTGCTCATTGAACTCTCTTTTCATTGCATATACTGAAAGAAAAATGTTAGATTAGCTTCTAGATTTCATTTCTTGCTTGCATAGTAAACTTCTTTTTCTTTCCTTCAAAAAAGAAAAGTTTTTCTTGAGACTAGGACATCATATTTGAGCGTTGGATTTGGGCTTAAAGATTGGATTTACAAGCTTTCAGGACCTTTATGATCTTTCATCTCTCATGCATATAGGACTATCTCAATCAAAATAAAAAAAAATGGTAGTTTTAAGTTAGATTTTATTATGTTTTTGAGAAATTTGAAAAGTTAGAGTGCATTGGAATATAGGTGTGCTTGGTGTTGTTCTTTTAGGAAAAGAGATTCTCACCCTTCTCATTTTCTTTCAAAAAGAAGAATTTGGTTTTTAAAACTGTTTGCTTGTCTTTGATTTGATGTTCATGACTGTTGATTGGAATGGTTTTTGGTTTTGAAGCAAAAAGAAAAACACTCTCTTCCCTCCCGTAAGTAGGCATACTGAACAGTAAAGTGAACATTTGCACAAGCATATTGCATGGTTTTACTTTTCTATCAAAACATCATGCATTCACCTAACCATACAAGTTAAAATTAACAGTAGTTGTAGGTTAAAATTTACGTAGTAACTTGAGTGATAGGTTAGATATGTGTTCAGGCGTCATAAAGCATAGGAGCTGTCGTTATTTTGTCAGCATTACATTCCAGGACTCACGCGGTTCTTCCACATACCATCAGTATATCGAACAGCCTTTCATGTACCCTTGAGGTATATAGAAAGGTACTTCATGTACTCGATTGTATATCAAAAGGCCCCTTGTGTACGGTTATGAATTAGACAACACTACTACCGATCCGAGCTCCCATGTACCTTGAGTATATTGGGAGACCCCACTAGGGTACCTTATCTATCTGAGAAAAGCCCTTTGGCTGTCTTGTTTGGAGCCATACACCAAAAACAGCATTTGGGGAGATTACTATGCACGTACCCTCGAGGTATATCGTGAGTGGCACCTTCTTGACAATCCTAGTGAGAGACCTGACTTTTGAACTCCTCCTGTGATTTTAAGTCTGCTTGTTTTTTACCTATAGTTTGAGTAGGGAAGTCTTTTGGTGTATTTTTTCTAGATTTTCAGACCCTAGGTTAGATAGGAACTATACAAACTGGCTGAGTTAAGACAGTCCAGAAGAGTATGGGACTTGCCACATAATTTTATTCCTGTTTCAAGAGAAAATCCAATGGAAGCTATCGAACAAGGAGCTGCTACCACCTCCCAAGTGGGAGATAATGTGGTGGTGGAAAGTGGAGTACCATATTCTTCACACTCACCTACCTTGGTCCAACAGCCTTCCCGGGAAGATTCATCATTCCATTTTCCCTTGGAAGGTCATGTTGATGATACCCGTCTGTACTTTGGTCCTAATGCTCCTTTTTCGGAGACACCTATCAAACAGGCCATTTCCTCATTTGGCACCCGTGTAAGTTCTCCTGAGAGTGAACAAGAACGCAGGCAATACCGTGCTTCTATTCTCCGTGCACAGGAGGTAGAAAAGTAGATTGATAACCTATTAGGCTCTACACCAGTATGATCCACATCTCTTCCTATGGGATATCGTTCACTAGCCAATTCTATGAGACCCATTGAACCGATTATAGATCATCCATTAACAACCCACAGCCCAGGTCAAATTTCCACCCCTCTCACCTCTTATGTTATGTCTATTCCAAATCATCCCAATTCTTTTGCATCTAGGGCCCAACCTTCAATTCCTGTTCCGTCGGTACCTTTAAATGCCGGGGGGAAACCCCCGACACGACCTACATTATCTGATACCAGAGTTGTACCGAGTCAAGAGCAGACCTCTAACATGGAAACATCTACATTTTTTGTCCTTCCCACCCACACTAATGTGGTAAATCCCCCATCTAGTTCAGGTCAGCCCTTGGGGGCACAATCTGTTACCTTTTAGTTTTCTAGTGGTTATGGTTATCAAATACCTGTAGGTAATCATCCATCTAATCCTACAGGAATGCCTTCTACTGGAATTTCATACCCTAGTAACACTTTTATGCCATGGGGGCAACCCAACTGGTCTTACATGCCAGCCATGGGAGGGATACCTATACATACTACAGGAGGTGCAGGAGGACCACCTTACGGAGGTCCTCCCCTTGGGGGACCTCATGGTCCTGGATGATCTGGAAATTTTCCTCCTCATGGTCCTAGAGGTCCTAGTGGTCCTAGGGGACCTGGTGGCTTTCCTCTTTATGGCTCTGAAGGGTCTAGTGTCCCTCCACCTAGTGGTTCTAGTGGCTCTAGAGGTTTTCCACCTCCTGGAGGCTCTAGAGGGTCTAGTGGTCCGCCTCCTGGTGGTCCTCATGGTCTTAGTGGTCCTGATGGTCCCGATGGTCCTGGTGGTCTCGGTGGCTCTGGAAGTCCTCCTCTTGGAGTCCTTGGTGATCCTAGAGGTCCTAATTTCGAAAATCAACCCCCCATGGGCGGATCCTCTGGTAGTTCTTCCTCACAACAACTTATTTATCAGTCTACCTATGGCCCTACTGGTAATTATATGCCATATCAATATTACTCGTATGTGCAACCAAATAGATAGTTACCTTTCCTAGCAACTTTGGACTTGCATGATTTTTCCAAGTTGATTAATGATCCCATTCGACACAATCCCTCGTGGCCTCCCATTCCGGTAAAGTTACCATCGGATATTCCAAAATTTGATGGGAAGCAGAGTGAAGATCCACAGAACCATGTTATTAATTTTCATTTGTGGTGTTCCTCGAACTCCCTCATGGATGATTCCTTTTGGTTACGACTCATTCAGTGAACTTTGACCAGTACGGCCGCAAAGTCTTACATTGAACTCCCACAACATTTGTTTGTGGATTTTGGCTAGTTGGCAACCGTATTTCTTACGCACTTCCAGCTCCCTATTCATTATGAAATGGGCACTGATCTTTTAACTTCTCTGTGAAAGAACACCTCCACCCACATTTCTGATCATATTCATGAGTGGAGAAGGCAGAGAAGGCTTATTAAGGCCCCTATTTCGGATCAGTTGTTAGCTGATTGGTTCACTAAGTCCTTGTTGCCTCCTATTGCCGAGATGTGGCCATGGGTGGTGTCGTTACCGAAGAGAAAGCCATTAGTCAGGCTCAGTACCTAGACTTGGTCTATTCCCAGTCCAAGACTCTTTATGACCTAATTCCTCAAGCTCCTCGCTCTAGCACTGACCCTGCCAAGTCACCAGCAGAAGTACCTGTTGATGGGATTGTTGGTTCAATCCAGTCCCCATCCACAATGAAACCTGCCAATAAAACCCAAACCGCTACTCATTCGACTCCCAAGGTTTCTGCCAAGGTAAATTCTATTCAAAGTAATCAAACCTTGGGTAATAAAAAGAAAGGTAAAAATCGAAATAAAAAACCTGGAAACCAACAAGAGACCCCACGATCAACCAATAATGACAACGACAAAGGGAAAAGGAAGGCTAAATATCCTTGTCTGTTATGCAGTGGTGACCACTTTTCAAAGGAGTGTCCCCATCGGGATGAAATCTCCCAATTTCTGAAGTCTAATCCTGCACCTACAGTACTTACGGATCCTTTTCCCTCTCAACAACAACTGGTAGACCACATGTCTAAATAGGGTAACTCTAGTTCATCGGAGGAAATTCGTATGATGTCCTCAGATACCATCCATCTGCAAAATCGAAGCTATAATTATGATAAACCCACAGATAAGAAAGAAGATCAATCTTCTTCAGGGAAAGCTCCCTCTACTAGTTATCCAGAATCCTCGTCTACTATTCCCTTGTCTATCGAGAAGCCTACTCTCGACATGATTTTGCACCCAAAAAGAGTACTCTTCGAAAGGCTGTCTTTAATCCCAATACCCAAGTTGCTCAATTCTATAATGTAGTTGAAGATCTCGCTAAGGAACCTTGTGCAATGTCTACCCTAGAAGTACTCCAAAGTTGCCCCACACAGCGCAAGAACTTGTTGACAGCTTTAGGAGCTATAAACCCGGATAACACAAACTTGATCCATTTCAATGTTGAGAACTATAAACCTAGATTACCGCACAAACTTGCTTTTCAGATCATTATGAAAGTAGTGGGAAAGAAAGTCTTTCGAACGGTACTATATGAAGGAGCTTCGACCTCGGTGTTATCTCTAACTTGTTGGAAAGCTCTTGGCTCTCCCGAGCTTGTTACATCACCTACGACCCTTAAAACCTTTGATGGACGTGGTTTCCAACCCCATGGTATCATATCATCCCTCACAGTCGAGCTGGGGGGAAAAATCATTTCCATCCAAGTAGAAGTGGTAGATGCCCCTTTGGATTATAACCTCATTTCAGGAAGGAATTGGTTCTATGCCACGACTGCTGTTGCTTCAACAGTATTTCAAATAGTCCAATTCCCACATTTTGGGAGAATTTTTACCATTGATCAGCTTGATTTCTGTACGCCGGATGTTACTACTTCCACAGCTAATAACATCCCCATGTTAGGTCAGTCCCCTCCTCCTTACCAGTCGATTGGGGTAGGTATGTTGAAGGATTCATCCCTTATGGGGATTTTTCCATCTACTCCTCCTAGCACAGATACCGCAACAGTACATATGATCGCCTCATTTTATTTTGAGCCCAACGGTACAAATGTTGTTGAGTCCACCTCGTTGAGCCCACACAAAGCTATGTATGACACCATTCAAACTTGTTCCGATGATTACACTGATGACCTTCATTCAGTGGCTTCGGATCCTTACCATTTACCATATTGGTTAGAACCTTCTCTTCCGATTCTAGATTATCTCCCCAATAATTTTCCTTCTGACGAGTCCATTATAGAGATCATGAATACGAATGAGCCCATTTCGGAGGATCACCATCATAGATCCATGTTCCTCCCCAATACCAGTTCGGGCAGCCATGATTTTACATCCTTGTTTCCTACTAATATTGTCAACGTTCCACAAAGTCCTATATTGTTGCAAGACATAGATTCTGAAGGAAACCTTTGCAACATTACTTAGACGAACCCAATTGACATATCAGCCAAGCCTGATGTTATTGAGCACATTCATGTTGGGCAGAACTGCTCCACAGATGAATCTGAAGCATATAAGGCACTTTTTAAGGAATTATGTGATATTTTTTCCTGGTCCTATGAAGAGATGTCGGGGATTGACCCTTCCATTGTGGTCCTCGAGATTAAAACTTATCCCACGGCTAAACCTGTCAAGCAAAAACTTAGGCAAGTCCATCCTAGGAAGGCCACAGCTATTAAAGCTGAGATTGAGAAACTTCTGAAAGCTAGATTTATTTATCATGTACCTCTGACGAAATGGGTATTGAACATTCTCCCTATCAATAAAAAGCAGGGCACCATTAGAGTCTGCATCGAATTTAGGGATTTAAATAAATCTTGTCCCAAGGGCAACTTTCCTACCCCACATATCGATCAGATTATCGACAACTATGCTAGAAGTGTCATCTTTTCATTCATGGATGGCTTCTCCGGCTACAATCAAATTGAGATATTTCCCTCCGATCAGCATAAGATGGCATTCATTTTCCCATGGGGAACCTTTGCATATAAGAAGTTACCTTTCAGCTTGAAAATTGTTGTAGCCACATTCTAGCGTACGATGCCCTATGTGTTTCATGACATTAAACATATTGTTGAACCGTGCCTTAATGACCTCCCTGCTCATTCACAGTGACAGGAGGACCATCCTGGTCATCTTAGAGACATATTCCTAAGATGTCGTCATTATAATATACGGCTCAATCTGCATAAATGTGTTTTTTGCATTGAGATGGGACGTCTGCTTGGATTTGTGGTATCCAAAGATGGCATTCAGATCGATCCTTTGAAGATTGCCACTATCATTAATCTACTAGCCCCAACTGACATCCTTGAACTCCAAAGTTTGCAGGGGAAGGAAAACTTTCTCCATCATTTCGTGTGCAATTTCGCTGAGAAAACACACAGTTATATGTGTCTCCTCAAGAAGAACACTCCATTCTTCTAGGATGACCAAGCCTAATGTGCCTTTGATAATATTAAGCATGCTCTGACTCATTCACCCATGATACACCCCCTAGATTATTCAAAGGACTTTCTCTTATATATTTCTACCTCTGCTTCTACCATCGCCATGGTTTTAGTGCAGGACAATCTCCACGGTCAGGAGCATGTGATTTATTACACCAGTAAGAATCTTATTGATTATGAAACCCATTATTCACATGTGGAGAAGCTATCTTTGGCCACGGTCATTGCTGTGCAAAAAAAATTTCACTACATTCTGCTTCGCACTACCACCATATTGCCAGACTAGAACCTAATGTACTGCATTCTGACTCGTCAAGTACATGGGGGAAGGTACTCCAGCTGGATTGTCATCCTTTAGGAGTTCGATCTCAAGTTTGCCAAGGCTACATCAAAGAAATCCTTTGTTTTTGTTGAACTTATGTGTGACCTTCCCTGTGCTACCACGGAATCTGAGCCCAGCAATTCATTTCCAGATGAATTCTTGTTCCTAATTAGCACTACTGATCCTTGGTATGGATATTTGCTGATTTATCTCCAGACCCAGCGTTTTTAGCCGCATCTATCTCACGATGGTCGTCACCGCATCCGGCACTACCTTATCTTAAATGATACCTTGTATAGACATGGGTTTGATTCCATTCTTCGAAGATGCCTCACTCATGAGGAGGCTGAACACGTGTTGAATGATTGCCACTCTAGAGCATGTGGAGGTCATTTATCTGGGATGGCTACAGCCAAAAAAATTCTTCGCGCTGGCTATTTCTAGCCTTCTGTCTTTAAATACTGTCATGAGGCTGTTAAGAAATGCCCACCTTGCCAGCATTTTTATCCCAAAAAGTGCACCCATCTTGCTCCGCTTCACCCCGTCATTGCTATTGGCCCTTTTGCCAAATGGGGGATTGAATTCATGCATTGTAAGCCTACCTCAGCCAGGGGGCATGGTTACATCATCATAGTCATGGATTATTTCACAAAATGGGTTGAGGCCATGCCTACATATGTAGAAGATGGTAAGATTGCCACTCTCTTCTTGTTCAATCATATCATAGCTATATTTGGAGTTCCGTAGTCCATCATCACTAATCATGGATCTCATTTCCATAATCAAATGATGGAGGAATTGAGTGCTAAGCTAGGTTTTCGCCATGAAAACTCTATGTCGTATTATCCGCAAGCTAATGGTCAGGTAGAGGCCATTAACAAGGTTTTGAAAAATATGCTTAGTTGGATGGTTGGAGATCATAAATCCAATTGGAATCTTGTTCTTTTTTCTGCTCTTTGGCCCTATCAGACTTCTGTGAAAACAGCTATTGGTTTCACACCATTCCATCTTGTCTATGGACTTGAAGCTGTCTTGCCGATCCAATGTCAGATTCCATCTTTACAACTTGCCGTTGAACTTCTCCTAGACACTTTCGTAGAGGAAGCCAGATTTTTGTACTTAAATAACCTTGATCAAACTCGTAGAGATGCTGCCTTGGCCAATGAGGCACATAAGAAACGCGTCAAGGTGCAGTACGATAAATCCATCCAACCTTGTGTTTTCAATGAGGGTGACCTAGTTTTGACTTATGACCAGAGATATGACAAGTTAGGGAAGGGTAAGTTTGAGTCCATGTGGTATGGAACTTTTGTTATTTCCAAGGTGTTAGAGAAAGGAGCCTATGAGTTAGTTGATTATGATGGAATCCCTTTGGGGAAACCTCGCAATGGGTTGTACCTGAAAAGGCACTATGCCTAGGTCTTCTTGGATGGTATCTTGTATATATGTATATTGATTGACTTTCAGTGTGCTTTCAGTATTTTCAAGATGGTTTTGATTTTTAGTGTCCGCATTTATTTATACCATGTTTTGTTCATGTAGATGGCTTTCTATGGCTTCACTGATGGTGCTTTCCGCCACACCTTGAATCTGGACTCGGCTGCTTGGGTTCTCTATTCCCCAGCTGAAGATTTGGTCAGTTCAGGAGTAGTTTGTTTAGGCCTCGCTACTAATAAAATCACCGAATATGAAGCAGTCATTGATCTTTTGATTGAAGCTGCATCCCAGGATGTCCGTGATCTAGTAGTTTTGATGGACTCTCGGCTCATGGTTTGTCATTTAAACCATGTCTACACGATTAGGAACCCAGTGCTCCTGTGCCTCTTCCGGAGGGTACGTTTGTTAGAAAGATCATTTGGAACCATTACCTATAGGCATATCCCTAGGGAACATAATGTGGAAATTGAACCCAGTGATAGATTAATTTTACTCACAACAATTAACAATTGATCATGCAAAATCACTCACAAAAGAGACTGAAATTGGAGCTGAACACTAAACTATATTAACTCAGTGTACAATAGCCAACCCTGTAACATAATCAGTTGCTGAATAAATAACATACATCAGGGATTCGAATGCATGAGGAGCAATTCAAATCTATCATAAAGCAGGCTTACTAAAAATAAGCAAATCCCCCATAGGTGTAAAAAGTTGATCCCAAATCTGTCATGGAGCCCACGAATTGGAAAAATGGCTTAGGAAAGCTAAAGAGTGGTGGAATGGCAGTTCATACATGCTTTTGCAAGGAGAAAAGAGTGGAGGATGAAAAGGACAAAAAACAGTTCACCTCACCTAGTCTAGCTTTTCCATTTGCCTTAAAACACTGAAAAAGCAGGGAATAAAGCAGAAGGGTCCCTAGGAGGCCAGGAATAAAGTAGATTTGATTCCTTGGGATTTCCCATGCGATACATGAGTCAAATAAGGCAAGTTTGACCACTATGGATAGGTAAAAGACAACTTGCACAAGGTGGGACACATGAACTAGGCTAATAAGACAAAAATAATTAAATTAATGTCTAAGTGGGTAAAGTATGGGTTGATTATTCTAACACCCTCCCTTAAGCCTGACTTATGAGTAATATATCAGAAAATTATAGGGCCTAGCAACAAGGCTTAGTCACCCTTTACATACTGCATGTCCATTTAAACAAGGAAAGAGGCAAAACCAACTTGGGAAAATCCTCCCTTAAACATGGACTGTAAACAAAATTTGGAAATATTGTCTTCACTCATGCTTCACAGCATGATCAGCAATCCCCAGCAGTGATTTGAGATTGCTGAAGGTCTTCTCACAAAATGCTTTGATGAATATATCAGCTACTTGTTCTGAAGATGAACAGAAGAGTAGGTGAATGGTGTCATCATGCACAAGCTCTCTGATGTAGTGCATATGGATCTCAATGTGTCTGGTTCTCTGCTTCTGAACTGGATCTTTGCATATTTGAATGGTACTCTGGTTATCACAGTATATGGTAGTTGAGTACTCTGGTTCGAAGCCACACTCTCCAAGTAAACCTTGCAACCATAAACATTGAGTTGCTGCATTAACAACTCCTCGGTACTCTACTTCTGTAGATGAGAGTGCAATGGCACTCTGTTTCTTGCTTGACTAGTTGATTGGCCCTTCTGCAAGCATGAACACATATCCTGATGTGGACTTTCTATCTATGCTATCACCTTCCCAATCACTGTCAGTAAATCCAATCAAATCAAGATCAGATTTTGCTTTATATAAGATCCCATGTGTCCTTGTTCCCTGAACAAAGTTAAGGATCCTTTTGGCTGCTTTCCAATGGATCTCATGAGGCTGATCCATGTATCTAGAAGCCACACTTACTGCATAACAAATATTAGGTCTAGTATGTGTCAAATACAACAAACATCCAATCAATTTCCTATACAGTGTATTGTTTACCATAGGTGAAGAATCAGCTTCTTCCAGCTTCACTCCTGAAAGGAAAGGAGTTTTGCTTGGTTTGAAATCCTTCATTTTGAATTTGTTCAGCAATTCCAAGGCATATTTGGACTGGTGAACCTTGATTCCAGCTTTGGTTTGAGCAATCTCAAGCCCCAAAAATTGACTTAAGAGCCCCAAATCTGTCATGGAGAAGGCTTGGTTCATAGCTCCTTATAAGGAAGCAATCTCAGCCTTTGAGCTTCCTGTAATGAGGAGGTCATCAAGATATAACACAATGATCATTAATGAACCATTAACTAACTTCAAATAGACATTTGGATCTGATTTGCACCGAACAAAATTCAGTGATAGCAAGAAGCTATCGATCTTGGCATACCAAGCCCTGGGGGCTTGCTTTAGCCCATACAATGACTTTCTCAACCTGCACACAAGAGAAGGGTTAGTAGCAAAACCTTGAGGCTGCTGTGTATATATCTCTTCAGTGAGATCTCCATTCAGGAAGGCACATTTTACATCCATGTGATGTACCTCCCATTGCCTTGAGGCTGCAATAGCTAAGGCTAGCCTGATGGAATCCATCTTTGCCACTGGGGAAAAGGTCTCATTGTAATATATGCCATGAAAATATGAGTAGCCCTTGGATACCAATCTGGCCTTGTACTTCAGTGGTGAACCATCAGCAGCAAATTTGGTCTTATAGACCCACTTACACTGGACTAACTTTCTCCCTGGGGGAAGATCCACTAGCTCCCATGTGTTGCTCTTCTGGAGTGAGCTGAACTCCTCCTTCATGCCTGTTTGCCATCTTGTATCTCCTGCTGCTTCTTCATATGTTTTAGGATCAGACTCCACCATCAAATATCATTTTTCAGCAAACATAGGATCCTTCATGCACAGACCACTCTCAAACTGAGATCTAGTCCTCCTTGGGTCATTGGGATCCCCAGCTAGCTCTCCTGCTACATGTAGTGTCTTGGCTTCCCATTTTGGCCTTGTAGGGATGTTAGGGTCTTCAATAAACTCATATCCATTAGAAAAATCAGAATCAGCATGTTCAACAAACTCTTTACTTACTTCTTGAGGTTCAGGTGGAGAAGAGGCTTCTCCAACTTCCACTGCTGCAAGGGGTTCTTCTTCAAACTGAACACACCTTTCGATGAAGGCTTTGTTTGTGCTCAAATTTATCAGTTTGTACCCTTTTTAATCTTTAGAGTATCCAACAAAAAGACACTCTTGGATTTGGGGCTGCAAATCCTTCCTCTTCTCTGTTGGAATTCTAGCCCAAGCCTTTGAGCCAAAAATACTGAAATGGGTCACATCTGGCTTGTGCCCACTCCATGCTTCAAAGGGAGTCATACCATCAAGATGTTTATGAGGCACCCTATTCTGAATATAGGCTACATAGTTGATAGCTTCAGCCCAATACTTTGGTGGCAAAGTTTTGGCCTCCATCATGCATGTTGCCATCTCCTTCAGTGATCTGTTCTTCCTCTCAGCAACACCATTTTACTGTGGTGTGTAAGGGATAGAATGCTGCATCTGAATACCTGCATCTACAAAATAATTAATAAAATTAGACTTGACATACTCACCACAATTGTCATATTTGAGGGCCTTGAGTTTCCTTATAGACTGGCTCTCAACCAAATCCTTAAAGACTTTGAATAGGCCAAAAACTTCAGACTTGTGTTTCAGGAAGTGAACCCAGCAATACTTGGAAAAGTCATCAATGAAATTCAATGCATATTTGGCCTGAATCATGGAAATATGAGGGAATGGGCCAGCAACATCACTGTGGATTAGCTCGAGGGGTGCAGAGGTTCTCTCATGTCTAGCTCTCTCAAATTTGTGCTCTAGGTGTTTTCCTAGGATACAACCTTGGTAGACTCCTTTGGAAAATTTTATCTTGGGCAACACTATGACCATCTCTTTTTCACTAAGATCAGAAAGATACTTGTAATTTAGGTGGCCAAATATTTCATGCCAAATCTTGTTGGCTTCATTAGCATGAATCAGAAGAGCAGAGGGGTTTGAGTAGGGTAGGAAGTGTGAGAACATGTATACCTTTTGAGCATGATTTGCAACTCCTTTTGCAATGACTCTACCACTTGAGATCTCTGTGATCTCAAATTCATCAGGGGAGAATATGACTTTCTTAGGAGACCCAGTGTGGGTCATCTGGTACACTGATAGGAGGTTGGAGGCAAGACCAGGCACATACAACACATTGCTGAACTGACCATGATCAAGATCTATCCTTCCTTTGCCTAAACTTTCAGTGAGAGATTCATCTCCCAGTACTATTGATGGTCCTTTCGACTTGTCAAGTGAGGAGAAGGCCTCCTTGGTCGAAACCACGTGTCTTGAAGCTCTAGAATCAATAATAAAACTGGGTGAGCTTGATGTGCCAGCAACCAATGCATGAACTCTCTCTCTGTCATCTGAACTTGATCCTCCTTCTCTCTTCTTTGAGCTTTCTGGAAGGGAGATTCCATTCTTCTCCAGGAGTTGGGTCAGCATGTCTATTTGCTTCTTCATACAAGAGCTTTCAGTGTGATTTCCCTTATTGCAGTATGCGCACTTGCTCATTTCACCTTTGTTTTTCTTCTTCTGGTAGTTCTTCTTGGAACCTTGTGGCTCCTTCGGAGACTATTTCTTGTCTCTCTTTTGCTCAGGTGGATTTTTAGCTTTCCTTTTTCCTTTTGAATCCACCTTCGAATCTCCAGCAATCAAATCTTGATATTTGGATGGTTTGATGGTGCCCATCATCACCAGCTTATCCTATTCTTATGTGAGAGATTCCATGAAATTTGCAAGGCTAGGCATCTTCCAGGTTCGAGCTATCAGTTTTGTGGCATAGAAGGTCGAAACAAACACTGAATAGTCAGGGCCTAGCTTCGAGAGGATGGGTAGGATGATCTGATCATCTTTCTTTTCGATCCCACACTGTTTTAGCTGCAAAACTAGTGCTTTGAACTTGGAGAAATATAGCTGCAGGAATTCAAAGCTATTTGGACTCAAAGAAATCAGCTCATTTTCTATTTGATGTCCCCTCATCTCATCTGTCTTTCCAAAAATATCAGCAAGATTCTCCCATACTTCATTCAGTGATGTCAATCCATCAAGATGAAAAGGAGGTCTCTGGAAATACTCAGACACAGGAGACCATAGCCCTCATCCCTCCTGTTGTGCCATTTTATCTTCTCTGCAGCTACATTGGGATCTACTTCTGTTTCCATAGTCACCATGTAGAGGCCTTTCACTCTCAACAGTATCTCCATCTTTGCTTTCCATTCAAATAAATTGAAGGGAGTCAAGATAGTTTTCTGTGATTGATCCATAGCTTAGAAAATCTGTCCCGGCTGTCAGTAGAAGGCTCCCAGTCACTGATGTCGAACCTGCAAAACAATTTTGAAGGAGAGAAATCAATCTACAATGGCTCTGATACCATGTGGAAATTGAACCCAGTGATAGATTAATTTTACTCACAACAATTAACAATTTATCATGCAAAATCACTCACGAAAGAGAATGAAATTGGAGCTGAACACTAAACTGTATTAACTCAGTGTACAATAGCCAACCCTATAACATAATAGGTTGTTAAATAAATGACATACATCAGGGATTCAAATGCATGAGGATCAATTCGAATCTAGCATAAAGCAGGCTTACTAAAAATAAGCAAATCCCCCATAGGTGTAAAAAGTTGATCCCAAATCTGTCATGGAGCTCACGAATTGGAAAAATGGCTTAGGAAAGATAAAGAGTGGTGGAATGGAAGCTCATACATGCTTTTTCAAGTAGAAAAGAGTGGAGGATGAAAAGGACAAAAAACTAGTTCACCTCACCTAGTCTAGCTTTTCCATTTGCCTTAAAACACTGAAAAAGCAGGGAATAAAGAAAAAAAAGCAGAAGGGTGCCTAGGAGGCCAGGAATAAAGAAGATTTGATTCCTTGGGCTTTCCCATGTGCTACATGAGTCAAATAAGGCAATTTTGACCACTATGGATAGTTAAAAGACAACTTGCACAAGGTGGGACACATGAACTAGGCTAATAAGACAGAAATAATTAAATTAATGTCTAAGTGGGTAAACTATGGGTTGATTATTCTAACACATAATGTAGTTGCTGATTCATTGGCTAATTACATCCTAGATTGGCATATTTCCCATTCATGACGTTAAATCAAACATGGTACATTGTAAATAAACATTTAAGGACACATAGAACTCATAGAAAATGCATTTATCCATTTGAGACATATAAACACCGTGTAAAAGTATGTATATATATATATACAAAAAAGTTTTACAAAAAATAGGTCCCGAGACCTCATCTGAAGCACGTAGGCTTTCAGGAAAAATCACCATACAAAAAATCCTGAAGCTATCAGCTTTCAGTATACATGTCTCATCCACTAATGGTTCTTGTGATAGCACATCATTGCTCGAGCCACCCTACGTAGTAGCCTGCTGAATCATCCTGGTACTCCCACTGTAGATCTCTGATATCTAGTTGAGAGGTCAGCTATATCAGCATCTGGGATGTCCAGAGTCAACCTCTCTAGGTTCTCCTCTAGCTCCCCGATGATATCATCACCCTGTGGCACAAAGCGAAATCTAGCTCACCTGTCTAATGGAGATTCTCCTCTAGGCCTCACTACTCCAACATCTACATGAAGACAAACAGGTCTCATCACTTATCATAAAAAATATAAAACATAAAAACATTTTCCATTGTTAGGGTTTCTTGCTTCTTACTAATGTCACCCCACTACCCTCCAGGTGGGAGTGGTAGGTCAGGATCACCTGTAAAATCTGTACCTGCGTAGGTATAGTCCTCAACCATGACCATTTGATCTCACAGCCATATTAAGAACAGATCACCGAACTTCACTATGCCCCTACCCACTCTTGTTCGAGCCATGACCTAGACCCACCTTAGCATACGGGGGTCCCGTGCTCTCAGAATCTGGAAAGTCACCTGGGGCTGCATCTGTGGGACCAGCTCAAAGAAGAAGCAAGCTAAGATGGAACCAAAGCCAAACTGCTTCAGCTCTCCCTGTCGACATTTATTTAGCTGATCCTTGAAGATTGGAAGCAATGCTTCCACCCAATTGAACACCGTGGGTGCCATAGCCTCTAGGGCATACAGCATATGTGCCCTGGAAGCCTGATGCACACCCTGGATCCCTACCACCCTCTACATGGTGAACAGAACAATCCGTAGAGCCCTGTCTGTCACTGCCCTGATGGGGATTTTCTTCCCTGATGTACCTGTACCTGGTACATAGTGCTGATCTATGAGCTCTCTGGTGGTAATGTCCCTGCCACATGAACCTGTTAGTGAGATGGGGGAACCCCATCTCGATAGGCCAGTCAGGAAGTAAATATCCTCTACCTCCACTGTATGTATGTGTGCCCCCACCTCGAAATACTGTTGTTTTAGATTCCACATTATCAATATGTGTTCCAATAATCTCTCGTAGGACACCATGCTTGGTGTCCAGAAGAAATTTAAATCCCACAGTTCCAGAGTGCGGAAATGCAAACCAGATTCCTTTTAGCAGTAGCATCCTCGTCATCATGTGTTCTTTCCTTCCATATCACCATATTTTGGACACCTAGACCTGCCAAAAACAACAATGGTATGCATTAATATCATCCTTGAGTCATTGCAAATCAAAAGAATGAGTGAATTTTTCCCATATCATTTGTTAACTTGTCCACGCCCGGAACCTCCTGTGCCCTATTGGAGACAAGCGGTGGCACCACTTGTCCACCATATTCTTGGTGCGGTTCTTAGGTGGTACCGCGTATCCCGTAAGGCGTAGCCACAGTGCCTACATATTGGATTTTAGGGCTTGCAAAATAGGCCCAAAACCCCATCAAATCTAAAAATAGAAGCTATGAAATGAAATATAAGGGTCTTAGGTGTTACCTGCAATTGACAAGACTGAAAATGGACGATGGAAACTCTCAGTATCAGCTATGGAAGATCTGGCTAGAAAATGCTCCAAGTGCTCTCTGCTGGAGGTAAATAGTGAAAGGTTTGATTTTTTACTATTTACTTGCCTTATATAGACATTTTTTGGGTTTGACTTACTATAGTTTTGATATTACATCATGTTCTGGTCAAAATCTATTTGTCATAATCCCTTAATGTTGATTTTGAATGCATTTAACACTTGTTTATGAGCCGTCTGCAGGTTGGATTTAGTAAGAAGGTTTGGAAAGTTTGTTTATGGATTTTTCATACTTTCACAAAATGAAAAAGGTCATCGAGCATTTATTACAACACTTTGTCATGCTCGTGAAAATCTAGTATCAAAGTTTCAAGTCCAGTTCAAGTTTCTTTCCAGGATCATAAAATACGACAATGTGTAAAGAAGTGTCATGGAGTTCTCTTTTCACCTCTTTTTCAGGCTCCTTAAACATGAAAAAGTCATTGAGTCCATTTCCGATTCTTTCCAGGCTTGTAAAACATTATGTTTTGTAAAGAAACCTCATGGAGTTCTCTTTAAACCCTTTTCAGGATCCCTAAATACGAAAAGATTGTCGAGCGATCTTGTCTTCTTCACGCTCGTTAAAGTATTTGAAGAGTCGTTCGTCCGACAATAGGTTGTCTCTTTCTCGGTTCAGATAGGACTATTTATGAGAAAGGAACACTCCATCCAATCATCACTAGAAGAGTTCCCTAAGGTATGATTTTATACTTTTTCAGGCCTTAGGGACTAAATCATACGAAAAAGGACCCCCACGGAGTTTTCTTCTGTATTCGTTCAAACTCTCTAAATATGAACGATACTGAGTTTTCTTTCAGTGGACACGTTAAAATTAAACATTGAGAGACCCGTTTTGGAAATGAACCCCTCCTCTCTTAGGTTCGTAAAACATATGAGACTAGACTTGTCTTCTGACAAGCTATATCGAGTGTTTGTTACCCTCTTTGAACTCGTAAAACCGAAAAGAGGCACTCATCGATCATGATGGGGAAAATGGGAAGGGAATCATTTTTTAAATAATGGCAGTTGTTTTCTGTTACATTTGAACATGGCACTTGTCGGCAAAATCATGTCAGTCTATTGGGTATTCAGCTAATCTCCGTGATGATCCACTTTCATGAGTCATGTCAATACTTTGAGTCTTTCAAAAGAATGCATTGTCCACTATCACATTGTGTATCTGTCCTGTCTAGTCATGTTGCCAAGTCATTTTGTCATGCCTCCTGATGTTCAAAGGGGATCTGAAGAATTTTTACCTCTGCAGTCTACACAGTCTTTGTGTCAGTATCTTTGAGTTATTCATATGGTTACTACATTCACATCATTCTAAAACTATTTTCTGATTTTTGTGTCGCCGATGTGGGACTCATCATGGCCCTCCTTCGACGAGACTATTCCCGTCGACATCATCTCATCATCCAGGAAATAGTCTTAGAAACAATATTTAGTACCTTGAGATCTGTATACCTTAATGATAGATTCTCTCACTCTCGAAATAGGTTCACATCATTGACCTTTGATCGATAGAATCGAGTGGGTGTTCGACATCAAGACATCTATTCTCACTCAGTAGATTGTACTAGAGTACCTTGGGAATCATTGACATTAATGGTGATCTCCCTCGCACTTGTTAACGGTTCACATCATTGGTCGATAATCAAGTGGTTTCTACCATGTTCAACTTTAGATCATTGTAATCACATGGATAGAATCATACTTTGTGGAAGACGAGACGAAGACCCTGGGCATTTGTTTAAAAGTGCTCATTGCTTTTTCCCCAGGTTGCAATGGAGTTTTGGATATCTAGCATGGATCCACATTCGTATGGTCATGGCTATGCTCAAATTTGCGTTTGTATGACATAGATCTACGTTGTATGTTTGGTAGCTATGTCCAAGTTTGAGTCCTCTATCACATGGATCTACATTGTATTCTAGTAGCCATGCTTGTTTATTCCACTCATGGATCTGCCTTGTATTGGTCTGCAGCTATGATTTTGGTTACTTGTGTCTATGAGTCAACATACTGATGTACTACAGATACCTACTTGACTGCATACTCCAATTGAGTTGACATTTTCATCTCTTGGTGACGACTTGTTCTCAAAGCTCTCATTTATCGTATCACTCTAAGACTCATGCTTTGGGGGGCAAATCCTATCACCATCATGTGATAAGACATTTGACATACCAACTTGCCCTGAATCCCAGCTTTTGGAGTGGAAACTAAATGGTTTTTCATTAATCTATCATACAAATTCCCAGCACCGCGCATGCCCCTTTATCCAGGAGCGGTACCACTGCTTGCATCACCTTTCATTGGTTGTCCACAAGCGGTGCCACCGCCCATTTCCCTTGGTCCATAGGTGGTTATTACCAGAACCGCTCTGTCATAGAAGGAGAAGCGCAGTACCCTGGGTAAAAATGGAAAAAGAGAATTTTCTCGAGGCTTCTAGATGATAAGCCTCGTGTACTACCTTATCCCTACTATTGTGGGTTGGTTGAGCTCAAGATCCCTCATCCTAGGATCTTATAGGCCACCTCGCCCACTAATTTCTCAACCATATCTATCCATTAAAGCCCTATAAATATGATCTCATAGCCATGGTTGAGGGGAGAACATTGAAGGTATTGTTATGCTGTTGGATTGATTCTTGGCCCAAGATCATTTGGAGAGAGCATAGAGAGCTAGAGTCATAGCTTTTGGGGATGAAAACCTGGTTTCATGGAGATGCATGTCAACACTAAGGCTTGGTTGTAAAATTCTTCATATTTCTAATGCAAGTTGATTTTCTGTCCCATATATATTGTTGATGTTTGATTTCAGATATATATTGATAGATTCCTTAGTCACTAGCATATATTTGTAGATCATATTCTGGTTGCTTTGATTCGTTTCGTGTTGATCTTGATTTTAGGTACATAGGTGGACTATCAAATCCTTGTATTCTAGATATCTACAGCGTCTAGGGAGAGTTATCAGCCTCTGTGATCTATTTGTTCTGGATCTGAACCATTTAGACCAGTGGAACACCTTGTTGTCTGTAGGAGGTGAAATATTCCAGATAACAAGGTGCAAAAATAGATCTAGAAAGATGACATTATTCATAAGCAATAAACATAACATCATAGATCCATGTCATTGATTCACTTCACATTCATCATTGGGTTCGCAGAACAGGAAAATAGAAAGAGACAAAAATATAACAACAAAGTGATAACAATAGTTCATATCAACCTCCTTCTTATCATATTAGCTTTTGCGCAATCAACCACATATCCAAAATAGACAACAGTGATTTCGTCTATCATTCTTAGATGTTCACATTTACAATTCTTCTTCTACTTATAGGCTTGCACCTTTACATTCATGGTCCACTTGGACGATTTTCTAACTAATTCTTAACTGACTCTACCAACTAATGACCAATATCTGCAAAATATGGTCAAAAAGTACAAAAAGCAACACAAAATATTCAAAAGTAGTCTATCTTCCTTCTTGTGTGCTATCTTTTCCTTATGCGGTGTCTTTCGATCTTGCGCAGCATCCATGATGTTACGCAACTAAATGAACCACAACCCCTTGCCAACATGCATGTTTATCCTTGTATGTTTACTTGTATGTGATGTTTAGCCTTGCATGTTTACTTGTATTTGATGTTTATCCTTGCATATTTACTTGAATTGCATGTTTACTTATATGTGATGTTTAGTCTTGCATGGTTCATGATGCTTGGTTCATAATGTTTACTTGACTTGGATGTTTATGTTTACTTGCATATTTACTTGTATGGGATGATATTTTTTAGGGTCTTTTATAGTTCAACGTTCTCTCCTTTAACCTATATGTTGGTCTAGTTGAGTCTCATGGAACTAACCTGACGCTAAGAGGTTGAAGTCTGAGGATAAGGGAGGTATGCCCCAACATCTAAATAAATTTTCTTTCTCCTTAGTCATTTCAGCATTGTAAATGATAATGTGACATGTCCACAATAATGAATTAGTTTCTCTTCTCGGTGTCAATGGGCATGCTATAGCTTCCATATTCAAATGCAATTCAAAATAGCAGTGTGATTATTGAACTTCTATAATTCCTTATATTGCTTATAATATGTTTATTTGTATATGATTAACTGACATCTTCGTACATTGAAAGTTATGAATGAATTTAAGGGATATGCATTTGTACAAGTTGGATACATTGTGACTTCATGCTTATTAAATCATAATCATGTCTTCTTAGGGTTGAACATTGACTCAAAAATGATGGTTTATTTCTTATTCCAGTCAAATGCATTCCCAGAACCTCCTTAAGACTGTTATACATGCTTCAAAAAATACCCAAAACTTGTCAAAGATTGTATAATTTATTGTTGTCTATCACAGTTTTAGGGTTGTTTTGACCCTTAGACATTCCCAAATTTGACCTTAATGTTTTTTAAGTGGATCCAACATGCCCAAAACTGCCAATAAATGCTCAAAAAGTGCTACAAAATGTGTTTTTACTATGCCTATGACTCAAAATTCCACCCAGATTTTATATTGTAGTTTCTACGAGGATTGATAAGTGCCTAGAACTGCTGCTCACTTGAAAATAAAACCGAAATTCATCTAAGAAGTGCCCAGGAAACAAATTGTCGAATAATATGAGTTTATTGTTGTTTTCAAGCTATTTGAGGGTTATTTATGCTCATGCCTAATTTTAGGGTTTTTTGTGCTCAAAGGACTGCTCATCATTGCATTTCATGTTGATTTAAGGCCCTTTTTATCACTAACGTGCCTCCACCAACTGCTCAGATTTTCTTTTTAGTTATTTTTACACCTTTTTCTATGGAAAAAGCACCGAGAATTCATAATGTTGATTTCAATTGCTTATTAGGATGTCAAAAAAACCATCATTTCTGCCGAGAGAGGAGGTTTGAGGATGTTGGAATGTACAGGTTTCCTAATGATGTTCGTTTACCACTACTAAATGTGATGCTCTGGATGTTATAGGGTCCAGAACTGCCCAAAGATGAGGTGCATAAAAACTTTAGACATACATGAGGAACAAATTATATACCTTCGATATGTATTCACGTTGGAACGAAATGTTGTGGGAAGGTATTATGAAACATATTACAATCCTATATATGCTTCTATAGTTATGCCACTATTGGCACAAATTATCCTTACTATTGGATTTCATTACCATCTCTTGGGGATGTTTCCATGAATGTTTTCTTACTTTCTAGTAGGATGTTGCTGATGCAAATATCCTTTTATGCCTAGATCATCCCTCTCTCATGATAGTTGTTCTTCATCCCCAACACTAGCATATTATGTTCTTGGGGTTCCTTCATTACCCTTGGTCCCCATAACTTCTCTTTTAAGGATGCAAAAAAGCCCAAAACTGCTCTAAATAACCATACCATTGTAAGGTACAACCCAAACAAAAATACCAATTTATCTTTGACATAACCCACTTCCATGCAAGGTCGATAATGCATTCCAAAGTCTAATAAAAAGAGTTATGTAAAAAACCTACTACAAGCAACTAATCCAGAATATGACCATAAAGAACCTTGGATCCATTTACAGGCTTAAGCATATATGACCAATATTTGAATAACGGTTCAGTACAAACTAGTTTTGAAATAAAAATGATAATTAAAATTATTAAATAATATTATTATTAGATTTAATAAATATGAGAGGTAACACATCTCGCTGGTGTATATTTTACACTATTATTTTCTTGCTTCTACACTAGTTCACACCCTACATTTCACTAGGTGCACTGTCTCATTCCAAGAGCATCTCCTTTGACTATCCATGTTCTCTTAGAATATTCATGATTTATCTTCTCTATGGCCACTTACATAGTCCATTTTGATTTTAATAAGGATTCACTGATGCTATTGACCTCAGAAATTCCGGCATGGATACCTTAGTTGCCAGGTCAATTTCTCTTATGCTTTTAGGTAAAAGCAGGTTGATATCACATGATAAATTTTATTTATTTGGGGTTAGAGAATGGATTACAAATACCATATAGTGTACCCAATACACTGCATTTCTTGGGCTTGAAATATTCTTCTACCAACCAATGTACTTGTACTTTTCTTGTATTTCTATAGAATCTTTTTTTGTACTTATTTTGCTTGTATGCATGTTATATATTTTCTTTTGCAAAACCTAAAAGGTTTATTATTAGTAATTTGGATGCTATAATAGGTCTCTCATATTCTGGATCATTGTCACATCTAAGTCTATTTGTAACTTGGGCAAGTGATACTCTGTATTTGATGCCCATGGCAGGAGAACTATCTATTTGAAGCGAATAATTATTCGCTCATACAAATAATATTACCAAAAGACTTGGAATATTAAATAATCCATAATAATATATATAATGATGATAGAATAGATATGATACATTTACAATGGTCTGACTTATATACGTCCATTCGTGACTTTCCAACCTACAATCATGACTCTTTGATAATTATTAATTATTAATTAATAATTATCTATTAATATTATTTTTAATATTTATATATTTTATGTTCCTTACACTATTGGAAGTTAGTTTTTAATAGTGCACTTGATTTACATATATTTGAAGCAATGACTTCACCAATTTGAGATGGTTGGATCAAGAATAAAGATAATTCAGGTGCAGTGAGGCCAATGAGTCCTATGGCCTATTACCGTTGACAAAGGTTATTTTGTATGCATAAGGGCTATGATTTTCATCAATAACTAGCTATCTTGAAGGATAAATTTCTTGGCATGTTTACCATATTTCACTCTTGTTCTGTTTCTTTCCCAGTTTTAGATGATATTTAAATATATCTACATTGGTGAAGTGTTGTTATTAAAGAGGCCTTAACTAATCTTTGCAGTTATTATCACCTGTTCCCAAATATATATACATTTAGCTACATTGAAGGATAACCTTGATGGCTAATAGTTATTAGGTTCATGGTCTGAGTGCTGACAATGACACGTTGTGTGTTGGGCCTGAGTATGCAGATTAAGAGGTCAGTTTGCATGGAACCCATTTATTTGTTTTTGTAATATTGTTGGCTTGCATACGTTTCAACTCAATGTTTATTAATAATGTAAACTTTATTATTTTTCTGTAGGGAGATTTTTTCATTCTTCTTTATGACATGTTGGTCGAGATGCCTAAAGTTACAAAGCTGAATCGTGTTCCATATTCTCATGTACCTGTTATGAAATTTAAGTTCAGAGGGATTTCTATTGATTTTCTTTATGCTAGTGTTGCAATCCGTATTGTTCCTGATGTGAGTGAAATTAATAATTAATCTAGCAGTCAGGTTTATATATTGTATGATCTACACATTTCCAGTGTTGAGCATCTAGTGATAGATAATTTATTGTTTTTTAACTTGTCATACATTTGACTTAGTAATAGCATCATGCGAGATTCGTTTTTTGCAGTAAGAGAATTGACATGTTGTTGCATCCCAGTTTGATGTGTGACATGCAACTCACTAACAGAAAGAAAGAAATAAAGAAAGAATGGACGAATGTAATAATATTATTATTATTATAGAAAGTAGCATATATCCATTTCAACTTTGGATCCTTCAAGTACCGAGAGATTTGTGCCTCAGTTTTCTTTTATTCCTTTTGGTGCTTAATAGATCTGGTGTTAAGATGGATCTATGCTAGATCTTTCCAAAATTGGGTTTCTTAATTTGCCCTGATTTTTTTGGCGATGCTCATCTGACAGTGTGTTACAATATACAAGGAAAACTCACTAATAAATTATAATATATGTCTATGTATCACTACATTTTAAAGCCATATGTTCCAAGTTAAAGAATATGTTGAACTAATATAAAAATAGATGAATTTTGGTTGACTTTGACTGACAAATTATTTGTTTAATATGATGAATGAGCGTCACTTGGTATAAGAAAAATAAGAAGGTTCATAAGTTATTTTGAATTTAGTGATCTGTAAAAGAGTAAGTAAGATGATTTTCAATTTTTCCGTCTAATTTTATGCTCTTTGAGCATATGAAAGATCTTTGGTGCATTCCATTTGAAATACAAATTTGTGGCTATTTTGATAGTAATATTTAGAATATTGAGAAATTCTAACCTTAATGATTTTCATCACCTAAACGTGAATTTGGTTTCCCATGCCAATCAACATTTCATTCTATAGATTTCAGTTCAGGGATTTTTTATAGGACCTAACTTAAGGGGTGTTTGCTTGCTGTATGTTGAATTGTTTCAGTAGTTTCCCATGTTTGAGTTAATTCTTGTATAACCATTTCAACATAGGGCTTTATAAAGGACCTAACAAAAATGCTTTACTTACAACCCCTGTTTGATATTAATTCATTGATATTTCCTTAAAAAGGGATAACAACAAAGAAACTAATTCCCAAGTGAATTGTTTTGAATATGAATTTGTCATTCTTTTCAGTTGCCAAGTGATATGGTTTTTGCTACAGGACCTGGACATTTCATAGGAATCAATATTGTACAATGTGGATGAACAAAATGTGAGAAGTCTTAATGGTTTTCGAGTTGACGAACAGATACTGCGCCTTGTTCCAAATGTTGAGTTGGAGTCTATTCATCTAATTTACTTTATCATCAATTTGTCTATAAATATGACTTGGATTAGTTCGAATTTACTCAGTCCTTTTATTTTGTGTTGGTGTAATTTGTGGTTGCAACATTTTTGCACCACACTCAAATGCATGAAGTTTTGGGATAAAAGACGCAATGTATACTCAAACGTGAGTTACTTGAGTGTTGTAAAATATATAGGTTATGTGCCCTCTCAACTTTAATAGTATAAACATCAACCGAAATATGTTGAGAACTTTGTGCAAGTTACAGGTTTTTTAGGTGGTGTAAATTGGGAATTGTTAGTTGCTCAGGTTTGTCAGCTTTATCCCAATGTTGTTCCTATCATGTTGGTATCTCGTTTCTTCTGTGTTTATACTTAGTGGCATTGGCCAAATCCTGTGATGCTTCATTCAATAAAGGAAGAGGAAATAAGGTTTCCAGTTTGGGATCCTCGAAAAAAACCCCGGGATTGGACTCATCATATGCCCATCATAACACCTGCATATCCAGGCATGAACTCCAGTTACAATGTATCTACAAGTACACTTCGTGTTATGACAGAGCAGTTTTAGCAGGGCAACAAGATATGTGAAGTAGGTGTTGAATGGTCATGCCCTTTTCCATGATATCTAGTTAGTCAATTATCATGTATAATATTTCATGGACATTTGTTGGTCAATATAGGATATTGAGATGAACAAAGAAAATTGGAGTGTTATTGTTTATCCTTAGCCCTTCTTCGAGGCTTACAAAAATTATCTTCAAGTGGATATTGTAGCTCCTGACCAAGATGATTTACATCTATGGAGGGGTTGGGTCGAGTCTAGATTAAGGCAACGCACTTTGAAGGTGTGGCAGTATTTTCATCAATCATCATGTTTTGGTAGATACTCCTCATACAAAGTCTTTAGTATGATATGTATTTGTTATCATGCATTTGCATATTGAGCGAAACACTTTTGGGATGCTGCAATGTCACCCCTATCCTACCGAATATGTTAAAAATTCAAAGCAATGTCCCCACTATGATTTTTTTATGGGTTTACAATGGAAAAAAGGGGTGCCAATACAGGAAGGTTAGCAGTTTGATATATGTGGTACCGTGGATGAATTTAGGAAATCAGTTGGTATGTATATGTTCTAGAAACTAGGAATGGATATTTATGTTTCACATGTACGTCCTAAACAAATTCCTTCATATGTGTTCCTGGAAGTAGTACGATGAATGCATTCTGGAAGAACTACAAACCAAATTGGGAAGACATCTCCTCCTCAGGGAAGAGATTCTTCACCAAAGAGTTGTAATGGGAACTTTGGGGATGATATTGTTGAATAATTTAATACTAATTATGCTGAGAAAACAAACAAGAGGACAATGATATGACAACTGACATGGGAAAGGCAGAAAAATGAACTGATGTGAGTCCAAATGATGTCAAGTCTGCATCTCTATATGTCTCTGATGTTAGCAATAGGTCTGGGTTGGAATCTCAAGCAAGTTCTATTGCAGAGGCCGATCTGTAAAAATCACCTATTGGATATGTTGTTGTTGCTAAACCTGTGGAGGTCAAAGAGAATCCAAGAAAAGGTTGTGTCAAGAATGATGACCAATTGGAGAAAATATCTTTCAATTAGAAAGAAAGGGTAGAGGACATTGGTTCTAGTGAAGGATTGAAAAACAGTTATATACGAAGAGTTGGAAAATGTCAAAATGGCTCAGAAGAATTGGAGGTCTAATTTCAGAAACCCGTGCTTCATATCGTTTGTAATTTTATCTGTTGCTTACTTTTATTATTATATTATACAACTGTTATAATTTTGATCATCTACATTAGTTTGGAGTTGAAGCACAGAAATTGTAGGCATAAGTTAATATATTATAGATATACTTTTCATTATTACGCTGCATAGAACATTAGAGGCAAATTTTTAGTTGATTCTTGTTGACTACTCTTGGTAATGCCTTATTTTAACTGGTATTTTTCACATGTTCATGTTTTAACAATCTACTAACATGACTGGATGGGAATTTTTTCCATCTCTCTTTGTTGTTATTGGATATGCATATGCATTTGTCTTGCTGGTGATTAAGTCCTCTATAAATGTGGAAACGATCATGCAGTCTCATGCGGGAGTAAAATCAGAAACTGTACAAAAGTCGGTTTTAAGGAAAGTTTCAAGACCACAGTTTCTGTTTAGGTTGAAATATGCTATTTACTGTTGACGGATAATACTTCCTAAGAATTATTGGGAAATTGTTGCAGAGTAAGTTTTGCTTCAACAGCATGGAGATCTCATAAACTTCCTTCTACGTGCCACTCAATCAAAACTCGTGTATCTCTTTTTAGAAGATTTACCTTCCTGTTCAGTGAAATTGTCTCTAACTTCATTATTTCAGTCATCAGATTGGCATATCTTGATGTAGGATTCCCCTTGAACAAACATGCAAGTGATTATTTGGTATTATGTTTATTCTAGGAACATAAAGAATTACAAGATTCTTTTTGAAAGTATAATTGTTTGATCCCTACGAAGAATGTCGATATATTTAAGCAACTAGGAGACAGGTGGAGTATGGTTTCTTCATGTACTGCAAATCTTTCAAACCTAGAATTGATTCCTTGTTTTCCTTGAGGTAGTTTTAGGTTACTAGGTAAAATATTATTGAACGTTGAGGGGTTAGAAAACTTTGTACAAACTTTAATGTAAAATGATTTAGGTTATGTAAACTTTGTCTTTTTCTATGTTATATGTTCATTTATGGTAGTTTTCTTTCAGTTAAACTTTTCATTTATACTCTTGAAGACTGAATCAGTCTTGCCACTTAAAAAGCTCATGATCGATGCTAAAGGTGTAATCTTCCAAGATTCCTGCTTATTTTTTTTTTAATTTCAATGTGTTTTGATTGGTTATATTTTTATGCGAGCGGAAATAACTTTTGAGATGAGTTGATAGGATGAATATTGAATGCCCTTTGGTAGTTTGGAAGCTAATAATATTGTTGATCAAAGAAAATAGAGAGCATAGGCTAAAGTTGTAGCGAGATGAAAGGACAAATACTATATTGCACATTCTCTTTATAAGTTTCTTCCATAATTCACATATTCCACATGAGAATGTAACCCCCACAATCCATCCCATTTGAGCTTGTAGTTTTGTGTCCATACTCTCACACTATTTTATCTTTTTGTGCATATAAATCCTTAGAAGTAAGAACAATAGAGTGTCAAAAGAGGCATGGATGTCCTCTATAAAATCTTGTCCATCGCCGCTTGTAACTACAGCATTTCTAGTCTTGCATGAAGTCCATATTGTGCAAGTTTTTCATTCTCAATTTCAAGTAAGTCCATTTTATTGTTTGTGTATTCTAACTTTCTCTCAACATTGCATTTTAAAGGAAGAATCTTCTGCAGGTGTTCCTACAATGAAGAAATAAAAGTATGCTCGTCATGAAGATGATATTCTTCATGCTCTTGAGCTTGAGAAATTGCATCTAGGTGAAAAAAACAGTCTTGTCTTGAAAGAGTCCACATGGATGAAAAGAAATTACATGCCACTGTGGTGATGTAGCCACAAAATTATGTTGTTGTCTATCACTGTTTTAGGGCTGTTTTGACCCTTAGACATGCCCAAATTTGACCTTAATGTTTTTTAAGTGGATCCAACGTGCCCAAAATTGCCAATAAATGCTCAAAAAGTGCTACAAAATGTGTTTTTACTGTGCCTATGACTCAAAATTCCACCCAGATTTTATATTGTAGTTTGTACGAGGATTGATAAGTGCCTAATTATGCTAAGAAAACAAACAAGAGGACAATGATATGACAACTGACATGGGAAAGGAAGAAAAATGAACTGATGTGAGTCCAAATGATGTCAAGTCTGCATCTCTATCTGTCTCTGATGTTAGCAATAGGTATGGGGTGGAATCTCAAGCAAGTTCTATTGCAGAGGCCGATCTGTAAAAATCACCTATTGGATATGTTGTTGTTGCTAAACCTGTGGAGGTCGAAGAGAATCCAAGCAAAGGTTGTGTCAAGAATGACGACGAATTGGAGAAAATATCTTTGAATTAGAAAGAAAGGGTAGAGGACATTGGTTCTGGTAAAGGATTGAAAAATAGTTATATCCGAAGAGCTGGAAAATGTCAAAATGGCTCGGAAGAATTGGAGGTCTAATTTCAGAAACCCATGCTTCATATCGTTTGAAAGTTTATCTATTGCTTACTTTTATTATTATATTATACAACTGTTATAATTTTTATCATCTACATTGTTTTGGAGTTGAAGCACAGAAATTGTAGGCATAAGTTAATATATTATTAATATACTTTTCATTATTACGCTGCATAGAACATTAGAGGCAGATTTTTAGTTGATTCTTGTTGACTACTCTCGGTAATGCCTTATTTTAACTGGTATTTTTCACATGTTCATGTTTTAACAATCTACTAACATGACTGGATGGGAATTTTTTCCATCTCTCTTTGTTGTTATTGGATATGCATATGCATTTGTCTTGCTGGTGATTAAGTCCTCTATAAATGTGGAAATGATAATGCAGTCTCATGCGAGAGTAAAATCAGAAACTGTAGAAAAGCCGGTTTTAAGGAAAGTTTCAAGACCACAGTTTCTGTTTAGGTTGAAATATGCTATTTACTGTTGATGGATAATACTTGCTAAGAATTATTGGGAAATTGTTGCAGAGTAAGTCTTGCTTCAACAGCATGAAGATCTCATAAACTTCCTTCTACGTGCCACTCAATCAAAACTCTTGTATCTCTTTTTAGAAGATTTACCTTCCTGTTCAGTAAAATTGTCTCTAACTTCATTATTTCAGTCATTGGATTGGCATATCTTGATGTAGGATTCCCCTTGAACAAACATGTAAGTGATTATTTGGTATTATGTTTATTCTAGGAACATAAAGAATTACAAGATTCTTTTTGAAAGTATAATTGCTTGATCCCTGCGAAGAATGTCGATATATTTAAGCAACTAGGAGACAGGTGGAGTATGGTTTCTTCATGTACTGCAAATCTTTCAAACCTAGAATTGATTCCTTGTTTTCCTTGAGGTAGTTTTAGGTTACTAGGTAAAATATTATTGAACGTTGCGGGGTCAGAAAACTTTGTACAAACTTTAATGTAAAATGATTTAGATTATGTAAACTTTGTCTTTTTCTATGTTATCTGTTCATTTATGGTAGTTTTCTTTCAGTTAAACTTTTTATTTATACTCTTGAAGACTGAATCAGTCTTGCCGCTTAAAAAGCTCCTGATTGATGCTAAAGGTGTAATCTTCCAAGTTTGCTGGTTATTTTTTTTTTAATTTCAATGTGTTTTGATTGGTTATATTTTTATGCAAGCGGAAATAAATTTTGATATGAGTTGATAGGATGAATATTGAATGTCCTTTGGTAGTTTGGAAGCTAATAATATTGTTGATCAAAGAAAATAGAGAGCACAGGCTAAAGTTGCAGCAAGATGAAAGGAAAAATTCTATATTGCACATTATCTTTATAAGTTTCTTCTGTAATTCACATATTCCACATGAGAATGTAACCCCCACAATCCATCCCATGTGAGCTTGTAGTTTTGTGTCCATACTCTCACACTATTTTATCTTTTTGTGCATATAAATCCTTAGAAGTAAGAACAGTAGAGTGTCAAAAGAGGCATGGATGTCCTCTATAAAAGCTTTTCCATCGCCGCTTGTAACTACAACATTTCTAGTCTTGCATGAAGTCAATATTGTGCAAGTTTTTCATTCTCAATTTCAAGTAAGTCCATTTTATTGTTTGTGTATTCTGACTTTCTCTCAACATTGCATTTTAAAGGAAGAATCTTCTGCAGGTGTTCCTACAATGAAGAAAGGAAAGGATGCTCATCATGAAGATGATATTTTCCATGCTCTTGAGCTTGAGAAATTGCATCTAGGTGAAAAAAACAGTCTTGTCTTGAAAGAGTCCACATGGATGAAAAGAAACATGCCACTGTGGTGATGTAGCCACAAAATTATGTTGTTTTCTATCACTGTTTTAGGGCTGTTTTGACCCTTAGACATGCCCAAATTTGACCTTAATGTTTTTTAAGTGGATCCAACATGCCCGAAATTGCCAATAAATGCTCAAAAAGTGCTAGAAAATATGTTTTTACTGTGCCTATGACTCAAAATTCCACCCAGATTTTATATTGTAGTTTGTACGAGGATTGATAAGTGCCTAGAAATGCTACTCACTCGAAAATAAAACCGAAATTCATCTAAGAAGTGCCCAGGAAACAAATTGTCGAATAATATGAGTTTATTGTTGTTTTCAAGCTGTTTGAGGGTTATTTATGCTCATGCCTAATTTTAGGGTTTTTTTGTGCTCAAAGGACTGCTCATCATTGCATTTCATGTTGATTTAAGGATCTTTTTATCACTAACGTGCCTCCACCAACTGCTCAGATATGCTTTTTAGTTATGTTTACACCTATTTCTATGGAAAAAAGCACCGAGAATTCATAATGTTGATGTCAATTGCTTATTAGGATGTCAAAAAAGCCATCATTTCTGCCGAGAAAGGAGGTTTGAGGATGTTGGAATGCACAGGTTTCCTAATGATGTTTGTTTACCACTACTAAATGTGATGCTCTCGATGTTATAGGGTCCAGAACTGCCCAAAGATGAGGTACATAAAAAATTTAGACATACATGAGGAACAAATTATATACCTTCGATATGTATTCATGTTGGAACGAAATGTTGTGGGAAGGTATTATGAAACATATTACAATCCTATATATGCTTCTATAGTTATGCCACTATTGGCACAAATTATCCTTACTATTGGATTTCATTAGCATCTCTTGGGGATGTTTCCATGAATGTTTTCTTACTTTCTAGTAGGATGTTGCTGATACAAATATCCTTTTATGCCTAGGTCATCCCTCTCTCATGATAGTTTTTCTTCATCCCCAACACTAGCACATTATGTTGTTGGGGTTCCTTCATTACCCTTGGTCCCCATAACTTCTCTTTTAAGGATGCAAAAAGGCCCAAAACTGCTCTGAATAACCATACCATTGTAAGGTACAACCCAAACAAAAATACCAATTTATCTTTGACATGCCCCACTTCCATGCAAGGTCGATAATGCATTCCAAAGTCTAATAAAAAGAGTTATATAAAAAACCTACTACAAGGAACCAATCCAGAATATGACCATAAAGAACCTTGGATCCATTTATAGGCTTAAGCATATATGACCAATATTTGAATAACGGTTCAGTACAAACTAGTTTTGAAATAAACATGATAATCAAAATTATTAAATAATATTACTAATAGATTTAATAAATATGTGAGGTAACACATCTCGCTGGTGTATGTTTTACACTATTATTTTCTTGCTTCTACACTAGTTCACACCCTACATTTCACTAGGTGCACTGTCTCATTCCAGGAGCATCTCCTTTGACTATCCATGTTCTCTTAGAATATTCATGATTTATCTTCTTTATGGCCACTTACATAGTCCATTTTGATGTTAATAAGGATTCACTGATGCTATTGACCTCGAAAATTCTGGCATGGATACCTTAGTTGCTTGCATAGGTCAATTTCTCTTATGCTTTTAGGTAAAAGCAGGTTTATATCACATGCTAAATTTTATGTATTTGGGGTTAGAGAATGGATTACAAATACCATATAGTCTACCCAATACACTGCATTTATTGGGCTTGAAATATTCTTCTACCAACCAATGTACTTGTACTTTTCTTGTATTTCTATAGAATCTTTGTTTGTACTTATTTTGCTTGTATGCATGTTATATATTTTCTTTTGCAAAACCTAAAAAGTTTATTATTAGTAATTCCGATGCTATAATAGGTCTCTCATATTCTGGATCGTTGTCACATATAAGTCTATTTGTAACTTGGGCAAGTGATACTCTGTATTTGACGCCCATGGCAGGAGAACTATCTATTTGAAGCGAATTATTATTCGCTCATACAAATAATATTAACAAAAGACTTGGAATATTAAATAAGCCATAATAATATATATATTGATGATAGAATAGATATGATACATTTACAATGGTTGGACTTATATACATCCATTCGTGACTTTCCAACCTACAGTCATGACTCTTTGATAATTATTAATTATTAATTAATAATTATCTATTAATATTATTTTTAATATTTATATATTTTATGTTCGTTACACTATTGGAAGTTATTTTTTAATAGTGCACTTGATTTACATATATTTGAAGGAATGACTTCACCAATTTGAGATGGTTGGATCAAGAATAAATATAATTCAGGTGCAGTGAGGCCAGTGAGTCCTATGGACTATTATTGTTGACAAAGGTTATTCTGTATGCATAAGGGCTATGATTTTCATCAATAATTAGCTATCTTGAAGGATAAATTTGTTGGCATGTTTACATATTTCACTCTTGTTCTGTTTCTTTCCCAGTTTCAGATGATATTTAAATAAATCTGCATTGGTGAAGTGTTGTTATTAAAGAGGCCTTAACTAATCTTTGCAGTTATTATCACCCGTTCCCAAATATATATACATTTAGCTATATTGAAGGATAACTTTGATGGCTAATAGTTATTAGGTTCATAGTCCAGGTACCGACAATGACACGTTGTGTGTTGGGCCTGAGTATGCAGATTAAGAGGTTAGTTTGCGTGGAACCCATTTATCTATTTTTGTAATAGTGTTGGCTTGCATAAGTTTCAACTCAATGTTTATTAATAATGTAAACTTTATTATTTTTCTATAGGGATATTTTTTCTTTCTTCTTTATGACATGTTGGTCGAGATGCCTGAAGTTACAGAGCTGAATCGTGTTCCATATTCTCATGTACTTGTTATGAAATTTAAGTTTAGAGGGATTTCTATTGATTTTCTTTATGCTAGCGTTGCAATCCGTATTGCTCCTGATGTGAGTGAAATTAATAATTAATCTAGCAGTCAGGTTTATATATTGTATGATCTACACATTTCCAGTGTTGAGCATCTAGTGATAGATAATTTATTGGTTTTTAACTCGTCATACATTTGACTTAGTAATAGCATCATGCGAGTTTCTTTTTTTGCAGTAAGAGAATTGACATGTTGTTGCATCCCAGTTTGATGTGTGACATGCAACTCACTAACAGAAAGAAAGAACTAAAGAAAGAATGGACAAATGTAATAATAATATTATTATTATAGAAACTAGCATATATCCATTTAAACTTTGGATCCTTCAAGTACCGAGAGATTTGTGCCTCAGTTTTCTTTTATTCCTTTTGGTGCTTAACAGATCTGGTGTTAAGATGGATCTATGCTAGATCTTTCCAAAATTGGGTTTCTTAATTTGCCCCTGAATTTTTTGGCGATGCTCATCTGACAGTGTGTTACAATATACAAGGAAAACTCACTAATAAATTATAATATATGTCTATGTATCACTACATTTTAAAGCCATATGTTCCAAGTTAAAGAATATGTTGAACTAATATGAAAATAGTTGAATTTTGGTTGACTTTGACTGACAAATTATTTGTTTAATATGATGAATGAGCGTCACTTGGTATAAGAAAAATAAGAAGTTTCCTAAGTCATTTTGAATTTAGTGATCTGTAAAACAGTAAGCAAGATGATTTTCAATTTTGCCATCTAACTTTATGATCTTTGAGCATATGAAAGATCTTTGGTTCATTCCATTTGAAATACAAATTTGTGGCTATTTTGATAGTAATATTTAGAATATTGAGAAATTCTAACCTTAATGATTTTCATCACCTGAACGTGAATTTGGTTTCCCATGCCAACCAACATTTCATTTTATAGATTTAAGTTCAGGGATTTTATATAGGACCTAACTTAAGGGGTGTTTGCTTGTTGTATGCTGAATTGTTTCAGTAGTTTCCCATGTTTGAGTTAATTGTTGTATAACCATTTCAACATAGGGCTTTATAAAGGAACTAACACCAATGCTTTCCTTACAACCCCTATTTGATATTAATTCATTGATATTTCCTTAAAAAGGGATAACAACAAAGAAACTAATTCCCAAGTGAATTGTTTTGAATATGAATTTGTCATTCTTTTCAGTTGCCAAGTGATATGGTTTTTGCTGCAGGACCTGGACATTTCATAGGAATCAATATTGTACAATGTGGGTGAACAAACTGTGAGAAGTCTTAATGGTTTTCGAGTTGACGAACAGATACTGCATCTTGTTCCAAATGTTTAGTTGGAGTCTATTCATCTAATTTACTTTATCATCAATTTGTCTATAAATCTGACTTGGATTAGTTCACATTTACTCAGTCCTTTTATTTTGGGTTGGTGCAATTTGTGGTTGCAACATTTTTGCAACACACTCAAATGCATGAAGTTCTGGGCTAACAGACACGGTGTATACTCAAATGTGAGTAACTTGAGTGTTGTAAAATATATAGGTTATGTGCCCTCTCAACTTTAATAGTATAAACATCAACTGAAATATGTTGAGAACTTTGTGCAAGTTACAGGTTTTTTAGGTGGTGTAAATTGGGAATTGTTAGTTGCTCGGGTTTGTCAACTTTATCCCAATGTTGTTCCTATCATGTTGGTGTCTCCTTTCTTCCATGTTTATACTCAGTGGCGTTGGCGAAATCCTGTGATGCTTCGTTCAATAAAGGAAGAGGAATTAAGGTTTCCAGTTTGGGATCCTTGAAAAAAACCCCGAGATTGGACTCATCATATGCCCATCATAACACCTACATATCCAGGCATGAAATCCAATTACAATGTATCTACAAGTACACTTCATGCTATGACAAAGCAATTTTAGCAGGGCAACAAGATATGTGAAGTAGGTGTGGAATGGTCATGCCCTTTTCCATGATATATAGTTAGTCAATTATCATGTATAATATTTCATGGACATTCAGTTGTTGGTCGATATAGGATATTGAGATGAACAAAGAAAATTGGAGTGCTAGTTTTTATCCTTAGCCCTTCTTCAAGGCTTACAAAAATTATCTTCAAGTGGATATTGTAGCTCCTGACCAAGATGATTTATGTCTATGGAGGGGTTGGGTCGAGTCTAGATTAAGGCAACGCACTTTGAAGGTGTGGCAGTGTTTTCATCAATCATCATGTTTTGGTAGATACTCCTCGTACAGAGTCTTCAGTATGATATTTATTTGTTATCATGCATTTTCATATTGAGCGAAACACTTTTGGGATGTTGCAATGTCACCCCTATCCTACTGAATATGTTAAAAATTCAAAGCAATGTCCCCACTATGATTTTTTTATGGGTTTACAATGGAAAAAAGGGGTTCCAATACAGTAAGGTTAGCAGTTTGATATATGTGGTACCGTGGATGAATTTACGAAATCAGTTGGTATGTATATGTTCTGGAAACTAGGAATGGATATTTATGTTTCACATCTACTTCGTAAACAAATTCCTTCATATGTGTTCCTGGAAGGAGTTCGATGAATGCATTCTGGAAGAACTACAAACCAAATTGGGAAGACATCTCCTCCTCGGGGAAGAGAGTCTTCACCAAAGAGTTGTAATGGGAGCTTTGTGGATGATATTGTTGAATAATTTAATACTAATTATGCTGAGGAAACAAACAAGAGGACAATGATATGACAACTGACATGGGAAAGGGAGAAAAATGAACTGATGTGAGTCCAAATGATGTCAATTCTGCATCTCTATCTATCTCTGATGTTAGCAATAGGTCTGGGTTGGAATCTCAAGCAAGTTCTATTGCAGAGGCCGATCTGTAAAAATCACCTATTGGATATGTTGTTGTTGCTAAACCTATGGAGGTCGAAGAGAAGCCAAGCAAAGGTTGTGTCAAGAATGACAACGAATTGGAGAAAATATCTTTCAATTAGAAAGAAAGGGTAGAGGACATTGGTTATGGTAAAGGATTGAAAAACAGTTATATATGAAGAGCTGGAAAATGTCAAAATGGCTCGAAAGAAATGGAGGTCTAATTTCAAAAACCCATGCTTCATATCGTTTGAAAGTTTATCTGTTGCTTACTTTTATTATTATATTATACAACTGTTATAATTTTTATCATCTACATTGTTTTGGAGTTGAAGCACAGAAATTGTAGGCATAAGTTAATATATTATTAATATACTTTTCATTAATATGCTACATAGAACATTAGAGGCAGATTTTTGGTTGATTCTTGTTGACTACTCTCGGTAATGCCTTATTTTAACTGGTATTTTTCACATGTTCATGTTTTAACAATCTACTAACATGACTGGATGGGAATTTTCTCCATCTCTCTTTGTTGTTATTGGATATTCATATGCATTTGTCTTGCTGGTGATTAAGTCCTCTATAAATGTGGAAATGATCATGCAGTCTCATGCGGGAGTAAAATCAGAAACTGTACAAAAGCCTGTTTTAAGGAAAGTTTCAAGACCACGGTTTCTGTTTAGGTTGAAATATGCTATTTACTATTGAAGGATAATACTTGCTAAGAATTATTAGGAAATTGTTGCAGAGAAAGTCTTGCTTCAACAACATGAAGATCTCGTAAACTTCCTTCTACGTGCCACTCAATCAAAAATCTTGTATCTCTTTTTAGAAGATTTACCTTCTTGTTCAGTGAAATTGTCTCTGACTTCATTATTTGAGTCATCGGATTGGCATATCTTGATGTAGGATTCCCCTTGAACAAACATTTAAGTGATTATTTGGTATTATGTTTATTCTAGGAACATAAAGAATTACAAGATTCTTTTTGAAAGTATAATTGCTTGATCCCTGCGAAGAATGTCGATATATTTAAGCAACTAGGAGACAGGTGGAGTATGGTTTCTTCATGTACTGCAAATCTTTCAAACCTAGAATTGATTCCTTGTTTTACTTGAGGTAGTTTTAGGTTACTAGGTAAAATATTATTTAACGTTGAGGGGTCAGAAAACTTTGTACAAACTTTAATGTAAAATGATTTAGGTTATGTAAACTTTTTCTTTTTCTATGTTATATGTTCATTTATGGTAGTTTTCTTTCATTTACACTTTTCATTTATACTCTTGAAGACTGAATCAGTCTTGTCGCTTAAAAAGCTCATGATTGATGCTAAAGGTGTAATCTTCCAAGATTGCTGGTTTTTTTTTTTTAATTTCAATGTGTTTTGATTGGTTATATTTTTATGTGAGCGGAAATAACTTTTGAGATGAGTTGATAGGGTGAATATTGAATGTCCTTTGGTAGTTTGGAAGCTAATAATATTGTTGATCAAATAAAATAGAGAGCACAGGCTAAAGTTGCAGCGAGATGAAAGGAAAAATACTATATTGCACATTCTCTTTATAAGTTTCTTCTGTAATTCACATATTCCACATGAGAATTTAACCCCCACAATCCATCCCATGTGAGCTTGTAGTTTTGTGTCCATACTCTCACACTATTTTATCTTTTTGTGCATATAAATCCTTAGAAGTAAGAATAGTAGAGTGTCAAAAGAGGCATGGATGTCCTCTATAAAAGCTTGTCCATCCCCGCTTGTAACTACAACATTTCTAGTCTTGCATGAAGTCCATATTGTGCAATTTTTTCATTCTCAATTTCAAGTAAGTCCATTTTATTGTTTGTTTATTCTGACTTTCTCTCGACATTGCATTTTAAAGGAAGAATATTCTGTAGGTGTTCCTACAATGAACAAAGACAAGTATGCTCGTCATGAAGATGATATTCTTCATGCTCTTGAGCTTGAGAAATTGCATCTAGGTGAAAAAAACAGTCTTGTCTTGAAAGAGTCCACATGGATGAAAAGAAACATTCCACTGTGGTGATGTAGCCACAAAATTATGTTGTTGATCATGACAAAGATAAGATCCACCATGACTCTTGTAACTGTCGTGACATTTTAGATCTTGAATTGCATCTGGATGCTGAGAAGTTAATACTATCAGGTCAACAGACACTTTCTGAGTTTAATGACATAGAACTATCACTTCAGAAAGTCAAACATGGAAATGAGATCCCATATGGGGCATGCTAAGGAGTCCTCTATCAAAAGGCGTGATTGTCACAGGCCCCTTACACAGGTTTTACACAATAGTGTGAAATCACCAGTGCTTGTTTTCTTGATTTTGGTTGTATGACAGTCGACTCAACTCGGCAAGGGTTGAACGAAAGAGGAGTTAGTACTTTGCAACTAAATCAAGTTCAAAAATCAAGATTTTCTGCATTGCGTGATAATAATTCAGATTTCATGGGAATTTTTCCCAAATAGAGAGCTCATTACAGGCTTTTCAAGATGGATTTGAAATCAGAGAGAAAATGATTCAACATGTTTCTTTGATCAATGATAACGCATGTTCTGATTTTCCAAAGAAACCAAGTTCCAACTATGGTGAAAAAAGTGGCCTACATTCTGTTTATGGAGTAGGTGAAACTGCACTTACAGGTCAATTTAGTTCCTTTCTTCCTGGACCTATTTAAACGTATTCATCTTTTGATGTTATGTTAGAAAATAGGCAGGCATAGTCAACTCCATTATTCTTGGGTATGACTTATTCAAAGGTTTGAAAGTGTTATGTATCTTCGTTAGGTTCAATGTATTAATTATTTTTAATGTTCTCTAACACTATATTTTCTGGTATGACTACACTCTGTTGTATATTAACCCTTGAAAATGCGATCGCACTTGCATTCCAAACAATATATTCTATCCATGAGGTTGTACTTGTACTCAAACATACTTGTAGAACATAATTCCAAGAGAAATACTCAGGAAATATCATTTGGGATCTTTTCCTTCAAGTTTATGAGTCTCTCAACCAATTATTTTGTTTCATGTATTATGGGTAATTTTGTATTATATCTCAATGCTCTAGATAAACCACATTTGGATAATTATGAGTGTGAACAACAGCAATAGGTATCCCCTTTGTAATTCTAGATCAATTTTGGGCTAATTCTTGAATAGTTTGGGAAACTTTGGCCCTATTTTGACCTTAAATAGGTTATCTCTTTCAGATGAAATGAGATTTTGGGTGGTTATGGGTAACAATGGGCATGTCATAACCTTGTTTCATACTTTATACATTAGTAAAATTGATAAACCTCAACTTTGAGAAATATTTATTGGTGAAAACAACAATAAAAAAATATTGGCATGTTTTCCCCCCTAACCAAATCAAATTTCAAATAAGCAAGAAGTATCTTAGAAGAAGTCCAGGTCTATGATGACATAGTTCTTTTAATCCTTTTCTGAAGTAGTTGGGGTCATTATTATTATTCTAAGAACTTTTAAAATGCAGTATCATCAGTAGAGTCCCCTTATTCTCATGTTTACAGACTACAATGTAAGTAATCAAGGAATATATTTTCTATACATACTAGAAATGAGTATGTTTGTCTTGGAAAGGATTATTATTTATTATGGAAACCCCTTATTTACAATCCAGAAGGTATAAAGAATCCCTTGATTTCTCACTATTTTCATGTGGCATAGGCATCCACTAGAGATTTGGTGATTTTTTACCAATTCAGATCTCCCTTGAAGCATATCACTCCATTATTTCCATTATGTAGTAGCATTAGCAAATTTTAGAGAGGGTAAATCCACATATAATCTTGGCTTGGTGGGTTTTCTAACAATTTGAGGAGTTGTTTGAGCACAATTAGGGTTTGACTTGGTAGATTTGGAGGATTAGCTCTTAGCAATGAGGATATATGGAAACACTAAGAAATGTTGTCTTGTCTTGGTTCGCCATCAAGGACAAAGGGAAAATCCCTAAGATGGATGATATGCTAAGGTGGCTTCTTTGGTTGTATGACTTCACCTAACAACTCTTGTTTATTGGTTAGAGTAGGTAAGTATGACATGAATAATCTCTTGCATGAGAATAAGGTTGATGTGTTGTTGTGAAGACAGAGAATGGTGTGATTTTTGTTGATTTTCTTACATTGTTTGTCATTGCTAACAAGTACATTTAGATATTTTGGGATTCTCATGCACTCCTAATAAGAGCACATGTCTTGTAGTTGGAGCCATATATTACCATGCATATTGTGTCCACATGTGATTTTGTTGCACATTTAGTAAGATTTGGAGGTTGATGGGGATAAGATTGGCTTATTTTGATGGTATTATGCTAGATGTGCACTTGATCAAATTATGTCTACAAACTAGCATTGTTGGGTCCTTGGTCTATTTTGGAGGTGTAATGGGGCCAAACCAAGTTATTTTCATGAAAATCATATACCCACTATAAGAGGGTTCCTATAATGGGACGTAAGTTTACAAATATGATATTTAATTAGGGTGTTGATTATGGTCTAATTCTTAAAGGTGGAGGAAATGATAATCATTTACCCACTTTAGAGGGATGTGCAGTCATGTTCACAAATTTGTTTTATATTAAGCCCTCCCTTTCTCCCAATGATATGTTGAGATCAAAGAAAGATAATGCATGGAATTAAAACACATGGCATCATGGTGCCACATATTGGATTTATTATTCTCTTTTAATGATATTTTTGGCATAAAAATTATTTCCATTTCAAATATGCTCATAGTTACATGCAACATATGAGGGATTTTTCCAATTGATTATGAAATATGGTTAAGAAATTGCATAGTTAGCACCTGAGGGTATGGTTTGATTTGGGTGCCAATGTGGTTTTTCATATTCCTATTTCCAACAACAACTTTTTGTGATCTAGAAGAAAGCTATAGAATGAAAAATAGCAGGCTCGAGTCGTCATCAATTTGTAACTAGATCTAAAAAGAATGATCAATACTATGTTATTTTTTCTTATGATGCCTTTATGGTTAAAATTTGATGAGTCACTACACATGGAAAATGATCAGATGTAACTTGCATAGAGAAGTCTCGAAGGGCATTCTTGAATGGTCAATATATAATAATTATGTATATATTTGGATTTATTCACTTAATTGAGAAACTCCCAACCTATTAAACCTACATTCATATCCTAATAGCAACAAAATTTCAGGATCCAAGCAAATATATTCAGGAAGTGGTAATGAGAAGCCTCATTTGGGAACTTTTTTAGCACTTTTGGATAATTATGAGTGTGAACAACAACAATAGGTATCCCCTTTGTAAGTATGGATCAATTTTGGGCTAATTCTTGAACAGTTTGGGAAACTTTGGCTCTATTTTGACCTCAAATATGTTATCTCTTTGGGATGAAATGAGATTTTGGGTGGTTACGAGTAATAATGGGCATGTCCTAACCTTTTTTCATACTTTATACATTAGTAAAATTGATAAACCTCAACTTTGAGAAATATTTATTGGTGAAAACAACAATAAAAAAATGTTTGCATGTTTTCCCCCCTAACCAAATCAAATTTCAAATAAGCAAGAAGTATCTTAGAAGAATTCTAGGTCTATGATGGAATAGTTCTTTTAATCATTTTCTAAAGTAGTTGGGGTCACTATTCTTATCCTAAGAATTGTTAAAATGCACTATCACCAGTAGAGTCCCCTTATTCTCATCTTTACAGACTACAATGTGAGTAATCAAGGAATATATTTGCTATACATACCAGAAATGAGTATGTTTGTCTTGGAAAGGATTATTCTTTATTGTGGAAACCCCTTATTTACATTCCAGAAGGTATAAATAATCCCTTGATTTCTCACTATTTTCATGTGGCAGAGGCATCGATCACGAGAGATTTGGTCATTTCTTTCCACTTCAGGTCTCCCTTGAAGAATTTCACTCCATTCTTTCCATTATGTAGTAGCATTAGCAAGTTTTAGAGAGGGTAAATCCAGAAATAATCTTGTCTTGGTGGGTTTTTTAGTGATTTGAGGAGTGTTTGAGAACAATTAGGGTTCGACTTTGTAGATATAGAGTAGTAGCGCTTAGCAATGAGGATACAGTGACGAACATACCTATCAAGTTTCGACAAACTTACTATACTAGTGATGAAAATTTTCATCACTAGTATAGCAAGTTCGTTGCAACTTTCAAGGAATGTCCGTCGTTATAGCAACGGGTTTCTGTCACTACACCAATCCAAGCTTCATCACAACATAACTGTTCATTTTTTTAAAATATTTCCTTCTGTCACTATAGCGACGACCGCTTCGTTTCTACACCAATGAAGCTTCGTCGCTACTCCAACGCAACCTTCATCACAACACCATGTTCATTTTTTTAAATATAGCCTGTCGTCATTATAGCCTTCTGTCGCTATAGCGACAAACATTTCTCACTAGACCCATGCAATGTTTATCGCTTGACCCACACAATGCTCATCACTTGAACCAGGCAATGCTCATTGCTTGACCCACGAAATGCTCGTCGCTCAACCCACAAAAGGTTCATCGCTAGACCCATGAAAGCTCATCGCTAAATCCATGAACACTTCGTCACATCAACGGTGTTCATTTTTTAACAATATTGAGCCCGCATTGCTAGAATGATGAAACATCGTCACTAGACCAGTGAAACCTATGAAATGTTCACCACTCAACCCACGAAAGGTTTGTTGTTAGATAGAGGAAATTTCATCACTAAACCCATGAACACTTCGTCGCAACATAGTTTCTCATTTTTAAAAAATATCGAACTATTAATTTCTAGACCGATGCAACATCATCGCTAAACCCATGCAACTTTGTTTCTAAAATTGTCGCTATTGCGACAAACATTGATATTTTGAACAAAACAAATTCCATGTATTTTCTGTCGTTATTGTGACGAACAAAGGCAAGTGTCGTTATAGCAACGTAAATTTTCTAACAAAAATAAGGGGCCATGTTCGTCACTATAGAAACACAAAATTGTTGCAATAGCAATGATTTTCCCTGGGAAAAATGTCCACATGTACTAGTGAAATATTCTTGATGAACGATTTCTAGATAGGACTACCTTCTAGGAAAGGCTTGACCTGTAGCAGTCGGGCATAGTTCCTCATCATAAATGCATTGATAAAAGGTAAGAAGACAAGGAGAAAAAAATGTGTTAATATTTTGAATGGAGTGATCTATCCTACCACAGGACTAGGGCCGACCTGTAAATAATTATAAACTCTAGGTCTGACCTATGAATAAACTCGACCTAAATTAATTATTATGTTGATAGGTATAAATATTAGCTTGAAATTTCCTATTGAAGGTCAATTTGTAGTGCACCTATTCTATTTTTTCATCCTTTTATAGGGTTAATCAAACGAGGAGCATCTGTATATGCCTATTGCAACCTGTTCAAACCAACAAATTAGTCCCCATGTACATATGATTATGGTATATTTACAAACATATTGGGAAACATTTCATTTCTATATCTTACTTAGTTATGATTTACTCATGGAACTAAGAAGGAAATGTTCCTATTGTTGCCCCACTCCCACCCCCACCCAACCTTATCCACCAACTATTTCCATGTTGTTCTTATCCATATGTGCTTATCCACCCAATTAATTTCTAAATATCTTTGGAATATGGATATTAATGTGAATTCCTTTTCTCAGTAACCTACTCCAATGTCCTTGTGTCTTTATCCTTAAGATGAATAAAATAAACCAAAACCTTGAAGCTCACATTGACATCCAATGCATTCATCTCCTCTTCCCATGGGGTGATCTTGCAGACAATAGGTGTGAATTCAACTTAGCAAGAACACTTAAAAAAAATGCCTTGCAGTTTATAATGCAGTAGCCCAAATTAAATCAGAAGCATATGAAGTGGGTTGAGTTCTTGCAAGGTTTCACTTTCGTTATCAAGCATGTAATTGGAAAATCTAACCAAGTGACAAATTCCTTAAGTAGGAAAAGATTAATGGTGCAAGAGAGTCAAGTTCAAGTCTTAGGATTTTATTTTCTTAAATATTTGTATAAGTCTGATATAGACTTTAAGGAAGCTTATGAGATAAGTTTAAATCCTGCCCAAAGAGATAGGGGACCTTGGAATGACTACACATTGCAATATGTATTGTTATTCAAGGACAAAAGACTATGCATTCCACACTGCTCTATGAGGGAGAATTTGATTCAAGAGAAATGCAAAGGAGGATTGGCTGGACATTTTGGAATAAACAAGACAGTTGGACAGTTGAGTCACTTCTACTTTTGGCCTAGGCTGAGATCAGAAGTAGAAAATTTTGTGAAAGGGTGTAGGATTTGTCATCATGCTAAGGGGAGGAGCCAGAACACAGGGTTATACACTCCTTTACATGTTCCAAGCAGGCCTTGGGATTCTGTAAGTATGGATTTTATTTTGGTTTTACCAAAGACACAAAGATGTAATGATTCCATCTATGTAGTTGTAGATAGGTTTAGTAAGATGGAACATTTCATACCATGCTATAATACTAGGGCTGTAACACATATAGAAAATGTGTTCTTTAATGAAATGGTTAGGTTGCATGGTCTACCAAAGACTATAGTTTCAGACAGGAACACTAAGTTTACTAGACATTTTTGGAGGACTCTATGGAAAAAGCTAGGAACTAAACTAAAATTTAGCTCAACCTATCATCCTCAAACAGATGGCTAGATAGAGGTAGTGAATAGAAGTCTGGGTAATATCTTTAGAAGCCTAACTAGTAAGCATCCAAGACAATGGGATCATGAGCTATCTCAAGCTAAGTTTGCATACAATGAATCACCCAATTGAAGCACAAGCCTAATTCCTTTCCAAATTATGTATGGAATGCATCCTAGGGGTGTATATGAGCTGAGAGAATTAGGGAAATTCTAAGGAAGGAGTGTTGAAGGTGAATAATTTTCTACAACCATCACCAAGCTACACGAACACTCCAAGCAACAATTACAAGTGAACAATCAGAAGTTTAATATTAGAGTGTATTTGAGGAGTAGAGAGTTCAACTATGAGGTGGGTGATCTAGTCTTAGCTTACCTAACGAAGGAAATATTCCTAAAAGGTGAATAAAACAAGTTGAAATTCATAAAAATAGGACCCTGCAAAATTCTTAGGAATTTTTCAGCTAATGCATATGAATTACAACTACTAGATGGGACTGGTATATCTCTTATATTTAACATATATGCCTTATATCCTTATGAAAAGGATGGAACATTACAAGTTACAAATAATCTAGAACCAGGTATGAATAATGAGGCGAAGTGGGAAAAGAAGATGCCAATGGAAAAGCCTTTGGAGGTTGAAAATATCTTAGACACTAGATTAGCTAAGAAGACTAGAGGCAGAGAATACTTAGATTACTTGGTAAAGTGGAAAGAGCACCCTGAAGAAGATGCTACTTGGATGAATCTAGCAGATGCTAAGAAGAAGGGTTACTCCATTGAAAAACTTATGAATAGGGATTCATAAGCATTTTAACCCTGGGATCCTGATGCAGGGGCATCTTTACAACTGGAAAAGGAAAAAAAGAAGCATTTGAATTAGTTTTGGTTTACTACAGGAGTTGGTTCCTGAAATATAGATTGTAGGTTAGATTAAATTGGATTTCAATCATTTGTTTTAATTGTTTGAGACATAATTGCAAATAGGCTATTCTTGGTTGTTTATTACCCTCATTCGAGGAAGACAGCTATGCTCTGTCTATTTAGGCTTGTAAATTCGATGATTAGAGGTTAAAATACATTGTGCATACATTGTGGAATGGATTTTTCTTGTGAATCAATAGAAACCAAAACAATTGTGAAATGGTTGTATTTTATGTTTTTGAGTGTGTATTCTCCATTTATGGAAGGTAAATGGATCTATTACAGTGTTGAGATTTCATAAAAATACTTAGTATTCTATTTGAATGTCTTATACTACGTGAATGGTCCATTATCATCCTATAGTGGTTCTATCAGTGGAGTTGAAGATGTTATTGTTGGCCATCCACGTCAACATCAAATAGCTCATAGAAACTTAGAATAGCTCGAGAAGCTTGGATAGCTTGGAGGCTTGTATATCCTGAGAAATAGGTAGTATATTGATCTAGGTAAAAGCTCAGAACTAATTTTTCTTTGAGCAGAAGCAATAGTGTAGGGGTCTATACTCTATTCAAATCAATTTTATTTCAAATTCAAGCTATAGAAGTTAATTGAATGGTACAAGTGAACAAAGCAATTATTGTAATATATCTATAATCTACAGGGGTTGTATTTCATTCAGGTGTCTCAAATTGTAACCTGTATTGATATAGTCATGAGAATTTCAAGCAAAGCGCAGGAAGTAAGATGTGGTTCAACAGATATTGTACACGAACAGTTTGAATCGATGTTTTCTGTTTATCAAGAAACTGATCAATGGTGACAAAAGAGATTCTGTAACAACAAATGGAAAATCATTCAAATGTAAATCATTCAACATCATATTCAAAGGAGGGTCTGTGGATTAACATTGAAGATTGACTAATCATGTTGTGGAAAAGTGTCTTCCACCTGATCTGTGAAAACTGCTTGATGAGCATTCGCCTCAGGAGATATCTTGGAGAGGAGGAGATTCTTCATGTATCCCTTGAGGGATTTGTTTAGTGTTCGGAGCTGCAGCCTCCCTTGGGAGCCATCTTTTTGTGTTGGGGATTTTGAAAACCCCAAGTGACAATTTTTTTCTATATGTCCTATTGCATGGAAACGGTGACATCTGAAGGGGATCCCTTCATATCCCAAAATTTTCTTCCTAACAGAGTCACCCCATATAATATTAATGTGTTCTCGGAGATCTGTTTGAATGTTTAAAGAGACAAGTATTCGTGCTATAGTTTTCCTTATTTTCTTCAAAAAATAAATATCGGCCTCAATAAATACTCCAAGCGCACTCCCCAAATCACGAATTGAGTTCGGGTTCCAAAATTCCAAGGGGAGTCCCGGAAGACGCACCCACACCGGCATAGTTTCCAGTCTCTCACTATCCGCATCAAAGAGAGGAGTCCATTTTTTTAACAAAATAGGAACAGCTCCATAGCTCCACTATTTCACATGAATTTTTTCAACATCACTTGTGCAGTTGAATCTAAATCCAAACCACCCCTTTGTAAGGGCATCTATTTCTGGTTCATAATTTAGAAAACTTGACCAATTCTTCCTGACCCAAATTTCCATATCCTCCAAGCTAGGGTTTTTCCCACAAATTTTTCCCACCAGAGCAGAGTCTTCCATAGGCCCAACATCCTCTATCCACATGTTAACACCAGAGATGAGATTAAGAGGCCCACTGGTTGAGGAGAGACACTTGTTCTTGCTTTTTTTTCTAGGGCTCTTTGATAAGCCCTATTGTTGGCCTGAATTTATGCTTGTGGTTCTTTGTCGCTTATGTCAGATCCTGAATCAGGTGGTGTCCCTAGAAAATCCTCTGGCCGCAAAAAATAATCAATGTAACCCTTGGCGATAACAGCATTGCCTTATTCTTAGGTCAATAAGAGAGGCATGGAAAGGTGGAGTTGGACAATATCCCATCCATCCTGATTCCAACAACTCCAAATCATTGTACAAAAATTGCTCTGCAAATGAAGTAGGGTTCCAAAGAGGGTCTAAGAAAGGTTCTATGTGAATGATTGTGGCATCTGCATATAGTCTAGACCCTCTTTCTTCAGGAAAAATTTGAGGAAAAAGAGAAAGAGGGATTTCCCCATGTCGGGGATGTAGGGGTGTTGGGGCGCGCACCTTAACGGTCCCTAATTTTGGTAACTCCGTGGTTTTTGTGGGAGTTTGTAAGCGGAGTTACGACTCAAAATAGTCTTAGGGGTGTCGGGGTTGAGTCAAAGTCCTCTTTTTGTAATAAATCCATGGTTTAAGTCCAGGGTTTAGGGTTTGGGGTGCCCATGGTTTAAGCCCATGGTTTTGTAATAAGTGCACTATAAATAAGCACTCTTGAAAAGAAGTAAGTTTAGGCTTTCGATGTAAGATGAATTGATGCGAAGCTAAGGCTTGTTTGTAAGAAGGTTAAGTCCCAGCTGTGTGCATGGACGACATCTGCAGTTGTGTGCGTAGAGGGTTTTGGGTGATTAAGGAAATCTGCAGCTGTGTGCGCAGAGGCCTGTAGCTATGTGCGCGGCTTTAAGGACTTGAAGGGATCTGCAACTGAGTGCGCAGATCAGAACTGTGGTTTTTGTAAAGAGTTGAATAAAACACGGTTCTGTGGACGTAACCCCTAAACTGAGGGTGAACCACATTATCTCGTGTGTTGTGGTTTATTTTGTGTTGTTGTTATGTTCTTTCATGCATTGATAAAGCTATAACTGATAAGTAAGATCACTGCGAAATACTAACTTCGCTGGAATTCCCAGTAAAGGGTTAAGCAAGGCATTGTTTGTTTATCTAACCGCGAAGCTAAATAAGTAACTATTAAGGCTCTGCATTTTATAATTATTATTGTTAAGAAGCTAAAGGTATAGTAATATCCCTCTTCTGCTTGCAGAAACCTGATTCTGCGGCACCCCATAGCTGTTTCGGGTGAGACTGCAACCTATTCGCAGGTTGTTGCCGGAAGGGCCAACATTGTGGGTCTTTTGTTGGTGCGAAGTTTATGGTATAAATCCCAGGTCTGCCCTATAGCCCAACAAATTGGTTTCGTTATAGTCTAGTTGGTTAGGATACTCGGCTCTCACCCGAGAGACCCGGGTTCAAAGCAGAACATGAGGCTCATATTTCGGAGCTTCAACTCCGCATCACCCCGGAGAGCCCACCAGAGGTCAGGGAGCAACGCCGAGAAAACATTCAGGCCTCCGAAGCAAAAATATCAGATACTGTGAGCGGCGCAACAAAGCTGCTAGAAGACATTCTTGAATCCTGGACCACCCTGCAGAAACATCCAGAAGTCAGACAGCTGCAAGAAACCATCAGGCAGCGACAGACAGAGTTGGATACAGTAAAAGCCGAAATTAAGACTCTGCCACCGATGGAGAAAATGCTCAAGGTAAAGCGAAGCAATGAACTCCAGCAGGAAATTGAGTCATGCAAAGCAAAAGCAACAGAAGTGGAAAATTCTATGCAGCCACTTATCAGCGAAGCTTTCGAGTTGAGTACTGCCGTGGACACCCAACTCAAAGTTTTGAAGGAATATGATGCATTTGCGCAGAAAAAGACCAGCGAAGAATTAGACGCAATATTGCAGGAGTTGGTCTAAAAGGAGCAAGAAGCCGACAAAATCATGCATGGTCTCAACAAGCAGTTCGCTATCTTCGCTGACAAAGTTCGTCTACCAGAAGAGCAGTAGAGTGTCCCGGGACGAGCCACTAGTGAGTCTTAGGGGCCTGTTGGGGCGCGCACCTTAACGGTCCCTAATTTTGGTAACTCCACGGTTTTTGTGGGAGTTTGTAAGCGGAGTTACGACTCAAAATAGTCTTAGGGGTGTTGGGGTTGAGTCAAAGTCCTCTTTTTGTAATAAACCCATGGTTTAAGTCCAGGGTTTAGGGTTCAGGGTTCCCATGGTTTAAGCCCATGGTTTTGTAATAAGTGCACTATAAATAAGCACTCTTGAAAAGAAGTCAGTTTAGGCTTTTGATGTAAGATGAATTGATGCAAAGCTAAGGCTTGTTCGTAAGAAGGTTAAGTCCCAGCTGTGTGCGTGGAAGACCTCTGCAGCTATGTGCGCAGAGGGTTTTGGGTGATTAAGGAAATCTGCAGCTGTGTGTGCAGAGGCCTGCAGCTGTGTGTGTGGCTTTAAGGACTTGAAGGGATCTGCAGCTGAGTGCGCAGATTAGAACTGTGGTTTTTGTAAAGAGTTGAATAAAACACAGTTCTGTGGACGTAACCCCCAAACTGGGGGTGAACCACATTATATCGTGTGTTGTGGTTTTGTTTGTGTTGTTGTTATGTTCTTTCATGTATTGATAAAGCTATAACTGATAATTAATATCACTGATAAATACTAACTTCGCTAGAATTCCCAGTAAAAGGTTAAGCAAGGCACTGTTTGTTTATCTAACCGTGAAGCTAAATAAGTAACTATTAAGGATCTGCATTTTATAATTATTATTGTTAAGAAGCTAAAGGTACAGTAATATCCCTCTTCTGCTTGCAGAAACCTGATCCTGTGGCACCCCATAGCTATTTCGAGTGAGACTGCAACCTGTTCGCAGGTTGTTGCCGGAAGGGCCAACACTATGGGTCTTTTGTTGGTGCGAAGTTTATGGTATAAAGCCCGGGTCTGCCCTATAGCCCAACAAGGGGTCTTACTACTAGCAGTAACAATGGCGGTTCTTCTGGTTGTTACGGCGAGAGATCCAATGGGTCATTGTTATCCCTAGATGTCATCGGGGAAATAGTGGAACCGATAGTACAACCTATCAGTATTCCCGATTCCACCTAGTCGATTCTGAAGTTACTTACCACGTGGGTGAAAGAGGGGAGAAGTATATGTGTTAACCAAATCGACCCCTACCCGACGGAATCTGATGGGAAACGAATTCCTAAAATGTCATGGAAATGTGATTTCGAGTGTTCAATTCATGATTTCAACAATCTAGGTCATTTTAAAATGCCGCATTTAGCCTCTAGCAGGAAATTCTAATTGAAAAATTGCATAATAAACCAAAACTGCAATGCTTACTAGTAATTTTAACCATATGCAATCACCCATCCGTCGGAGATACAGGGTGTTTTGTTTTTCTTTATCCCACACATGAAAGAGGTGGTGAAAAACCTCCTTTGCAACCTCAAGCCAAGTTTGTGGGTGAGGTAACTGGAAAACCTCCTCTGCAACCTTGGAAACTCCTCTGGGACCTCGTGCCTAGTTCATGGTTGAGGTAACTGGAAAACCTCCTCTGCAACCTTGGAAACTCCTCTGCGACCTTGGGCCTAGTTCGTGGGTGAGGTAACTAGAAAACCTCCTCTACAAGCTTGGAAATTCCTCTGTGGCCTCGGGTGTAGTTTGTGGGTGAGGTAATTGAAAGATGTAAAATTTCGTTGTCGCAACAGGGGGAAGGTAAGATGGATTGTTTTAATTGTTTGTTGTTTTTTACTATTTATTTTTTGTTTTGTTTATTATTTATATTTATTATTTTTAATGTTTATTATTATTTTAATGTTTAATATTATTAATGTTTATTAATATTATTATTATTAATATTTTTAATGTTTATTATGATCATTGTCATCATCAATGATCATCACCATCGTCATTGTTGTCGTTGTCGTCATCATCATAAACAACACCATCGACATCATCATCATCGTTAGTGATGATGATGATGATGTTGACAGTGAAATTATCGTTGTCGTCATAGTCACCAGGATTTTCATGATCATTGTATTTATGGCCATCATCATCATCATAGAGAACATCATCGTCGTCAATAGACCCTTTCTTGAAAAAAAATTGTCATATGAGTGTAATATGGTGACCATTTCGAAGTTTGACACACAGAGGATGCTTAATAAAGTCCACTATCAAGAATACTTGAGACAAGCATAAGTAAGTAATACGTTAGATGGAATTAATTGTATAATACAATTTATCTCTTACAAATCTTTAAATCTTGAAAATTTGTAAAATTAAATTAATTACAACCTTGATAAATAGGAAATTGAACAAGAAATTGTTCTTGTCTTATTATTATTTTTAAAATGTCTTCTAACATAGAAACCATTTTTTTTAAATAATTAGGATTATTCAATTTATCCTAGAGTGGGTAGTTACAAATTATGGATTACATGTGTTAATGCACACATAAACAAAGATAGTACACAATGAACATAGTTCCTATTATATCTCTCCATATCAATTATGTCATGGTTCTCATCTATACTAGTACATGTGAACATTTTTGCCACGGAAAATCGTCGGCGCTAGGATGAACATGATGGTGATGATTGTTATTATTCTAATGAGTATGAACATGATGATCATGATGATCATGATGATGAAGATGATAACATTGATGATGATGATGATGATGATGATAACATTGATGACGATGATGATTATAACATTGACGATGATGAGGCTGAGGATGAGGATGAGGTTGATTATGATGTCGATGATGACGATGATGAATATGGTGATGATGATGATAGCATTGAAGATCATAAATATAAAGATGATGATGGTTTTTATTATTATAATGAGGATGAACATGATGATGATGATTGTTATTGTTCTAATGAGTATGAACATCATGATCATGATGATGAATATGATAACATTGATGACGACGATGATGATGATATCATTGATGACAATGATGATTATAACATTTGTAGCAAGGATTTCTCCCTTGGTACAGGGCAGGAATGGCTACCTTCCATCTATAGGATGGAAGGATAGATTCTTGTGTGTAAATGTAGAAAATAAATGAACAGAAAGAAAGAAAGAAATGAAAGAAAAGAAACGGCCGAAAGCCCCTCTGCAAACAAGGTTAGGGCTTGACTCCAGCTACCTGCAAACAACTATTTAGAAATAAAAAAACCTACAAAACAAGTCAAGAAACAAACCTGCAAGAAAATATGGCTCAGAAAACAACTAAGCTACTAAAACAAAGACATAAGCAAACAATGGTATACCTTCTCTTTGGTGCAATGGGCCACCATGCCTTTGCTGGAAGAAGCACCTCTCTCTCTCTCTTGGCTATGGAGGAGCTATGGCTCAATGGAGGAATGAATGGATGAGAGGAGGGATGTGGGTGGCTTGAGAGACAAAGGGTCTCAAGGCATCCATGGGAAACATAACAGTATGCAAGGGAAGAGTTGTTTGAAAGTGACCCCCACCCATCCTTTTATAGATTTTTTGGGGATTTTTTGGGTTTTAAGCCCTTGGTCAGGGCTTTAGCCCCTTTTTTGGGCTTTTATCCCCTTTCACCCTAACTTTAGCTCCTTTTAGGGTTTTAGGCTCCTTTGAGGGGTTTAGCCCCTTTTTGGAGGCTATAGCCCCTAGGAGAGTTATTTAGGCTCCTTTTTGGGGGTTTTAAGACCTTTTACTCATTTTTAAGCCTTTTTTAGGGTGAGGGGATATAATGGGGTGATACAAAGGTCATGCATGGGTGTCCTTGGGTGGTATAGGCCATGTAGAGCTGAGTGAGGGATTTTTTATGTTAATAGATTGCCCCCTGATGTGTGAGGGCATGAGCTCATCGTATGGCCGATGGACATCATAGGATTTGCTATGGAGAGGTGGTGCTTCCGAGGCTGGGGCATGGTGGCTTTTGGTTTTTGTATTAATGTGGTTCCCATCAATGGGTGAGATACAAATAATGTGTGACATGTATATGGACGAGGCGGGCATCCCCATGCTCGTGACAATGTCAAAAGAATAATTTGATCTATGCTCTAAAATACAAGAGCCGATCATATACAACTGATGATACATAGTGGGTGCATCAATGTGAGGCTGAATACAATACTGATCTGAAGAACTAGTACATTGGACCCATGGCATTCTCATGGAACGCTATATCTTCATGACTGATAGCTTGTTGGATCTGGGATGGTACAGAGCTGTATGGACTCGCTAATTGAGAGTCAGAGTCTCTGTGGTACAAGTATGCTGCATCAATCATAAATCTATATTGAAGCGCTGCTGGGGCTTCTGAACATTATCTCCAACACAACCCGAAAATCATAGGGGACATAACCTATTTAGGTCCCTTGAGTAGACTCATCACTGTGCTAGAGTTAGGTGACATCTGGGGTCTTCGACCAAATACTGCACAGACCAAACCCTGTACAAATCTCAACGGTACGATAATGTAGTTGGAGTCGAGCATGTGAGAAACAACCATCCCGAGAGGCACTAAGGACTCCTCTCAAGTGGTCCAAGGAACTCATCAATGATGTTAATGAAACCAAGGTACAGGGACCTCTAGGTATATCCTCCGGAATATGTGTGTTGTCGTCGACAGAGGGAGACCTGCCCCTAGTCAAGGCCATGGTGTTTCCTTGACCAAAAGCGCGAGGGAGATAACCAAAAGGTGTGAAACAATCTACAGACTAACCCACTGAATGGGGGGGGGGGGAGTAGGGATTGCACAGGGGCAAGGGGAGTGTGGTAGACTCAAACTTCCTTTGTTCAGAGTATGACGGCAGGGTGGACCAAGCAGCAAATGAAACTGACTCATGGGAATGGGATCATAGCTGTAATACCGGGAATGTCACTGCATATGGGAAATACTTGAGGGAGGTGGATACTTTTGATATTGATGGGATCCAAGGAAGACACATTGCAGAGTACTCTCAACAAAGGCGACCCAAAGTGGGAATGCTGCCAAACTATTTTTTGTGGCATGGTGTCTAGAGACACTGTTATGGTATAATCTCGTGGATTTTTGGCAAGCCCGAGAAGGTAAATTCTCAATGGTGCTTTCAATTTTAGAGATTCTGAAAGCACGAAGAAGACTCTAGTGGGGGCTCTTTTTCATTGGTAGTCTCTTGTGCCCAAAAAAGGATAAAAGTTTACATATGAGAGCTCACCCATCCTTTGGGGGATTAGAGACTTCTTTACCATTGGTAGTCCAATCAGGACGAAAAAGGTTAAACCTATACTGACTGGATGGTCATTCAGATACTTTTACGAGCATGAACGAAACCAAGTTTTCTTGGCAATCGTTTCTTCATGAGAAATCTGGAAAAGAGCTTAATGACAACCTATAGTGAGCTTTTTCATAAGGTGCGGCCTCTCTGCCCAAGAAAGCATAAAAATATGTAGAGGGGAACAGTCTTGGCTTGAATATGCCAAGGTGGTCCTTTTCATTTGATAGTCTACATAGTCCACAAAAGGAGGTAAACAGGATGATGTAGATGCCCTTTCCTATCCTTTAACGAGCAGGAAAGGAAGCAGCTACACTCGGCTATCTTTTCATTGTTTTTAGGAGTCAGAAAAGAGCTTAAACAAAACTTCAGTGCGGTCAACCTATTGTGGTGGCACAGGCGGTGCCCCATGTCGGGATGGTGGACATTGGTCCAAAGGTCATGTATGCAGTATGGATGAAGCAGGTGGCTCTCAAACATAGCAATACATGCACGGGATAGATCGCGGCAGAGGCTCGCGATTCGGTGCAGCAGAGGCACACAAACCAAGGTGGCTCTCGAACAGAGGTCAGGAGAGTTGTGTGTGAGTTGCGGTGGATGGAATTGACTACATGTGATGTGAGTGCAAGTCCGGGGGCAGTTATATGCCAAATATGTGCAAGAGAACTAAATCATTTTCTGGACAATGGACAGAGATCCGTGTAAGGTGCGGTGGATGAAGTAGACAATTATGTGTTAAAATACAAAATGAGAAAAAATGGTGACCCTTAATGGGCGGTGGCCCAAAAACCCACATGAGTAGCGGTAGGAAAGAGTGATACAAGTACAGGTCCGCAGACACTTGCATCACCATGCTGTGGCTCATAAATCTAGGTGAATTCCGAGAAGTGGTCCCGAAATTTGTTTGTTAAACATGAGACGATGGTCTCATAAGAAGATAGAAATTTGGGCCTGGAGGTGTGAGGGGTGTCTCAAACAGGTTCCGGGTGACTTTGAATTAGCAGTTAATGGTGCTACCCCTAAATGGGGGTCTTTGATTTGTTGTAAAAACATTACAAAACAAAAAAGGGAAAAAACTACGCTATAAGGGACTCATAATGGTTATATCAGGCATAGACTCTCTTGAGGTGGAGCCCATTGCGCGGCTTCTTCAAGAGTCGAAAATCTAAGTCAACGAAGAGGTATGCCCCCTTGCCAAGATGAAGATCATTGGCAAGGAGGGATGACAAAATCTGGTCTGTTATGGGAAGACCCGATTCCACACTATGGTTTGAAGGGAATAGGGTAAAACCGAAGGCGATCTTACATATATCTCTGTCATCGTGTAAGTGGTGTCGAGATAGATCAGGTGGATATTCCACAGCCGACGAGGTGAAAGGGAAATGGGTGCTAGATATTATGAAAATGGCATTGGTTGTGGCTTTGGTTTCCTTGCCCCTAGTCTCTGTTGGAGGAAGAGGGGTAGGCCTGGAGATGGGAGGAGTCTTTGATGGACCTAGACGTAGATGCAACATCATCTTAATTAGCTGGACATGAGTCAACATATCTTGGGGCCTCAGAGGTATGGTAGGTGGTTCAAAGTACCACACAGGATCTCCCAGTGTGAAATCCTGTAGATTGCGGGTTGCCAAGACAGACTTACTCACAATCTCAGATGGTAGGAAAAGGAAAGGGAAAAGGAAAAGGAAAAGGAAAATATTAATTGGGAATGAACCCCATTGTTTCCCTGGTAATTGAGGTTGAGGTTACGACTGAGGTTGCGAATGCGAATGGAGCGGTGGTTGTGGGAACAACAGAAGAGACAGGTCTGATGGACCATTGGTGGTGGTGGAGACAACAGGGTTAGTAGAACTGGACATCATGTAAATGGGCATGGTGTCAGAAGAAGGAGGTGGGGGTGAACTTCTTCGATCAGGGTGATCTCGGATTCAAGGGAATGTTGACAGAGGTCAGCTAAAGACATTCGAAATTTGGGCAATTCTTGTCAATGGTGAGAATAGTGTCCATATAAACCACAGAGGGCGCAAGCATGGTTTGTTCTCAGTGACTTGTTTCTGACTATTGGCACAGTTGGAAGTTCAACCATGAGGAGGTTTTTGGTTGTGTCCATGGCATCTAAATGCGGACAGATCATTGGAATTTCAGGGAAATTCTGAGTTGGATGGCCCTATTTTTTGCAGACGATGCAAGGTGGGATCTGCCGAGGTTCTGCAATAGCTTTTGCATTCTTACCCCTAGCCCTTTTTGGGTGGGACAGTGTGGGTACGGTGGTTGGTTTTGACGGGCCGGGTGGAGGATGGGACTCGACCATAATGGGTTGTATGGGAGTTAAGACTACTTGGGGCATTGGTGGTTGAGCTGGTGGATCAATATACCACACGGGAATTGCCAATGTAAAGTTGGGTAGGTTTAGGGTGGCCATTACTGGCTTGCTCATGACACCAGGCGAGGGAAAGAGGAAGGGAATTGTATGGACTGGAGAGGATCCCAAATAACTCCCTGATGGTTGTATGTGGGGGTGCAGTTGTGGTTGCAGCTGCGTATAATGCTATGACTGCGGATGATGTTGTGGCTACGGACGATGTTGCGGTTGCGGACAGTGATGCGGTTGTGGTTGGGGCTACGACTACGCTTGTTTTTTGGGTGTAGCGGTGCTAGATGAGACCATGCACAAGTTCACAGTCTCATTTTGTGTTGGTGGCAGTGACACTAAGGGAAAATAAGCCCTCATGGTGGTATCAACAAACAACCCAGGGCCCACATTCAATAATGGGGAGGCTAGTGTGTTTTCAACCATGGTGTTGATTGCAGGGATGACATTGGCATGTGTGTTCATCCCTGGTGGCTCAATGGTGGTGATGGTAGGGATAACGTTGGCGGGTGTCGTTAACCCTTGCGGATCATGATAAGTGAGTTGATCAACCGTCATGATCTTCCCTTCGTGGGGGACATCATGAGACGGAAGATAGTTGATGCGACCGCTCTCATGGCGTACATATAACTTCTTCCGAGAAGGAGTTTATAGTCCAGTTGAGCGTTGATAACCTCTATGTCAATCAAAACTGTCTTCCTGGCTAATGTGATGGGGATATGGGGAAGGATTCCTTGGGCTTTAGTGGGATGTCCATCATAAGCCTGCACAGTTGTGGAGGATGGTTGCAGAATTGGGGATCCAAGTTTCTGCCAGACTAGGGTATAAATAACGCATGTAGATTCTCCCTCATCTACTATGCACCGGTGCACAACCAAGTTCTGGATAGACACCAAGATTTGGAAGATGATGGTGGATGGCATGCGTGGTTCTCCATTCTCTGTGTCGAATGTGATCATTTTGGAGTCAGATTTCTCCCTTGCTATAGGGAAGGAATGGCTACCTTCCGTCTATAGGATGGAAGGATAGGTTCTTATGTGGAAATGCAAAAAAGAAATGAACAGAAAGCAAGAAAGAACTGAAAGAAAAGAAACGGTCGGAAGCCCCTCTGCAAACAAGGTTAGGGCTTGACTCCAGCTACCTACAAACAACTATTTAGAAATAAAAAACCTGCAAAACAAGTTAGAAACAAACCTGCAAGCAAATATGGGTCAGAAAGAAACTAAGCTACTAAAACAAAGACATAAGCAAACAATGGTATACCTTCTCTTTGGTGCAATGGGCCACCATGCCCTGGCTCGAAGAAGCACCTCTCTCTTTCTCTTGGCTATGGAGGAGCTATGGCTCAATGGAGGAATGAATGGATGAGAGGAGGGATGTGAGTGGCTTGAGAGACAAAGGGTCTCAAGGCATCCACGGGCAGCATAATAGTATGCAAGGGAAGAGTTGTTTGAAAGTGACCCCACCCCTCCTTTTATAGCTTCTTTGGGGATTTTTAGGGTTTTAAGCCCTTGGTCAGGGCTTTAGCCCCTTTTTCAGGATTTTATCCCCTTCCGCCCTAACTTTAGCTCCTTTTAGGGTTTTAGGCTCCTTTGAGGGGTTTTATCCCCTAGGAGAGTTATTTAGGTTCCTTTTTGGGGTTTTTAAGCCCTTTTACCCACTTTTAAGCCTATTTTAGGGTGTGGGGTTCTAATCGGGTGATACCAAGGTCGTGCATGGGTGTCCTTGGGTGGTGTAGGCCATGTAGAGCTGAGTGAGGGATTTTTTGGGTTAACAACATTGACGATGATGAGCCTGAGGATGAGGATGAGGTTGATTATGGTGTCGATGATGACGATGATGATGATGGTGATGATGGTGATGGTGATGATGATGATAATGGTGATGATGATGATGATGATGATGATGATGATGATGATGGTTGCAACTATTATAATGAGGATGACCATGATGATGATGATTGTTTTTATTCTAATGAGTATGAACATGATGATCATGATGATGAAGATGATAACATTAGTGACGATGATGATGATGATATCATTGATGACGATGATGATTATAACATTGACGATGATGAGGCTGAGGATGAGAATGAGGTTTATTTTTATGTCGATGATGACGATGATGAAGATGGTGATGATGGTGATGATGATGATGATGATGATAGAATTGATGATCATAAAGATGAAGATGATGATGGTTGCGATTATTATAATGAGGATGAACATGATGATGATGATTTCTATTATTCTAATGAGTATGAACATGATGATCATGATGATGTGGATGATAACATCGATGACGATGATGATGTTGATAACATTGATGATGATGATGATTATAACATTGATGATGATGAGGTTGAGGATGAGGATGAGGTTGATTATGATGTCGATGATGAATATGGTGATGATGATGATGATTATGATACCATTGATGATAATAAATTCATCAATCAATATCATCACCAAGTACAAAATATTCAGCTAAATAACAATTAAGAATTGTAAATTAGCTATAATTAAAGGCAATCAAGTTTACCTTAAAATGCTGATGGAATAATAAAAATTACATGGGTAAGATATATATGAAATTGAAAAATTAATTGTATAATAAATTAAATATACACCATCTAATTACCTTTCACTTTCCTTGTTCTACCTTTCCCCAGTGGTACCTCCCCTTCAAATTTGTTAATGGATTTGACATGCCAAAAGCGAGGAAGATTGATAATTTTTTGCTAAATTTGGAACATACTAACTAATGTACACCATGTATTGATATACCATATAGCCCTGCACAATAGAACCCTCAGGACGTGCTCTTTGTCTAACAAAATCCTTCAATGACTTAAAATGACTTTTCACCATCCACATTGATCTTGTGTGTACAAATCCACACAATTAAATCTCCTCAACTTGGTGTATGAGATAGTGTTCTTGTGCAATGAAAAATCTTGGAGGTAAATACTTCTGCATTTCACACATTATACGAGGAATTCCTCTCTTCCAATACCAGCAAATATCTTCTTTATGAATTTCTTAGATGAAAGCCACATACAAATGATGCAAGAAAATAACAGTGATCAACAAGATTGAGGCATATATAATAAAGTTCCAATCTATAAAACACAATATGTCAATAAGCTATGAAAAAAAGTGAACAAACATTTTCATGCATATAAATTTTTACTTACCTCATGTATTTACCAAGATCATATATAACTTGTTGTATGTCGTTGTCAAAGCTATAATATGGGAGAGATAGAGGTAGAACATACTGTAACAAAAAGCAATTCATTGTTTATTTAATTTCCAAATAAGAGACAACAATTACTAAAAAATATGTACTAAATGGAAATTATATACATAAATAATTACCTTAATGAATGTATGTCAATCATGAGTTTTAACAACGCCAAAATCACCTTTTTTCGTTAAGATATATTGTATGTTCGGCGCAAACCCAATCGGAAACCTTATTTTTTGAATGACCTCTTTTATATCATTGCTTTGTTACTCTCTCAAAAAAAATGCACAACGATCAAATTTCAACAATAAGAAAAAGTCAATGGTCGTTACTGTGATGACCGTTGATTTGCAAGTGTTTAGCATTCTGTCACTATAGCGACGAATATATGTCTTCATTGCAATAGAAACTAACATTCCTCGCTATAGAGACAAACTGTCATTTACGTCGCAGTAGTGACGATGAACGGGGGCTAGAACAATTTCTTTTCAAAATATTTATCAATTTATCCACGAAAATTACCATTTTAACTTATTTGTGGCAATATTTCATGGAACTTTTGAGCCATATGTACTAGTGTGTAGCTTCTATATCATGAATAAAACCATGAATATCTTCCCAATTTGATGAAGAACCTTCATAACTCTGTAAAAAATCTCATGAGTATCTGAAATATCAGAATATATGTCATATACAACATAAAATATCAGAGGTATGGTCTTTCCATGAGAGAATGGGTCCATAGTGGGAGAAGAGTGAGAAACTAGATCACACTGACAATTGAGCAAACCTGGAGGGTATGGAGATTTGAAACTTGAACCATGAGTGATGAGATCAAGTCTAGACATATGGAACAAAAGTCCCATGAAGGCCAATTTCATGGCTGTCCAACCAATGAATGGCATACAAGACATAAAATCAACATACACAAGTGACATATCATTGGAAACTAGGAAATTTTGAGATTTCCCAACTAGTGAACTTGAGGGTTGTCGGGACTTTTGGGAATCAAATGGTTGGGGAAATGAGTCTATGACTATCATAGGTTGTATATCATCATGTATATCTCCTTCATAATAAGAATAGGAAGGATTTTAATGAAGTGGGAAAGATCTTTTAGAAGACACATCGGGAACTAGTAAAAAATGACTATTTTCTGGAGGAAACTTTGGTGAACTGGTTGGGTTTTATTCCAAGGAAGGGATGGAGGTTTCAGATTCTGATATATCAGAATGTAAATCAGAAACAAAGACATCTAAAACATAGATATGAGAAATGGGTTTCTCCCATGCACACAAAGCTTGTGCAGGCTTACCATCTTCTTGCTTGCACTCCCATCTTCTTGCAAAATCTAGAACATCAATGTTTTTTGCCTCAAGGAGCTTGGTCATGATGTCCATATTCTTTATGAAGCACTATATTTCATGATCTGATCCTTTGCAATAACCACATTTGGGTCTCTCTCTCTATTACTTCATCCTCCTGGATCTCAAATCCTCATCAGTTGAACTAGAGCTTTTTGTATCTGAATGCTTATTCTCCTTCTCTTTGTGTTGCTTCATAACCTTGAATTTCATCTTGCCTTTGGGTTGATTTGACACACCAGCATCAAGGGATTAATCCTTGGTGGATTTGATGGTACCCATCTATACTAACTTTTCTTGCTCCTAGTTCAAAGACTCCATGAAGTCTGCTAGCACAGGCATCCTCCAATTTCTAGTTGTGAGATTGCTTGAGTGGAATGTCGAAACAAACACATAATAATCAGGCCCTGGCTTAGAAAGGATAGACAAGATAAGCTGGTCATATTTCTTCTCTATGAAACACTTTTTTAGTTGAAGCACCATCACTTTGAACTTGGTGAAGAAGTCTTGGATTGTCTCATAGTGAGCTGGAATTGGTGAGATTAGCTCATTTTCGAGTTGATGGCCTCTCATCTCATCGGTCTTCCCAAATAGTGACTCAAGATTGAGCCAAAATTCATTGGGTGTTCCAATACTATCTAAATAGAATAGAATATCTCTCTAATTATTGATACAAAGCATACCAAATGCCTCATCAATCCTGTTGAAATACTTAGCTTTCTCCACGTAAGAGTTGGGCTCAGTCTCAGTCCCCATGGTGACTCTGTACAGGAATTTTGACCTCAACTAGATCACCATTTCAGACTTCCATTCAAAATAGTTGAATGGGGTCAGAAATACATGAGTCTGCTCCATTATGCTTGCGCACTATGTGACATAAACATTGTTGTACCTACAATGAAAACACTCAAATTTTCTGGAAAATGCCCTAAAAAACAACTCAAACACTCTTAGTTTTTATTTGAAGCTCCACAAAGCTCTAATACCATGTGAGAATTGATTCACAGTGAGATCTATGAGCTAGATAACTATTCACAATCTAAGTTATTCACAAAATATCCAAGGAAACAACAAAAGAGAAAAAAATAACACACATAGATGGTGCCAATAATTGATCGTTCTATTAGTGTACAACTTGTATATATATATGGTACATGCTGATAATACAATGTGGAAAATTTGTGAACCCTTGGAGGCTATCTGGATGCATACAAGTTCCAGGCTAGGATTTGACCCCTAAACCCCCCTAGGTTGACCAATAGGCTCCAAAACCTTACCAAACAATCACAAATGCAAGTGTGAACATGTATGGAGGTAGAATGGGTCATAAATGAAGGAATGCTAGGAATGGGTGAACACATGTGTGAGAGGGAGAGTCTCTAGGAGCCAATAAATGCCCAAGAAGACCACAAAACAACCACATTCACACACTAGTGCCCCTAGTCAAACATATTCCTTGAATTAAGGGATAAGGAGTGGTATGTAATCAATGAGGGCACTTAGGTTCACAGCATGATCAAACTATAGTGCCTTAATTGTCAAGATGATCAAAGTAGACAACCTCAATTGTGAGTTAATGAGCCAAAAATCATCTAATAGACCAATATTGATCAATATAACCTATGTAGGATCATATAACATAACTACAAGACAAATGAAAATTCCTCCTAGGTGTAAAACCATTGTAATAAGGTATACTAATTCTCTAACACCTCTAAGAAACCACAAGGGAGAGAACCAAGCAACTTATTTAGTATAGATTCTATCACCAAGTGAAATTCCAACCAAGATAGGATGAACCCCAAATAAAATAAATGCTATCTCTCCTCTCCACCGATCATATTATTTCTCTCTCTTGCACACTTGCTTGAGTGAGAAGAGTATTAAAATGAGCACATATATCTATGGACCAACACACAACTCACAAGATAGATCATACAATTTTACTCAGAAATTGAAGAATGAAACAGTGCAAAAATAGCTTGCAACTGTGAAATATTTCATTAATCAAAAGTAATTAGATAATTAATTACAATGTAGTACAATGGCTAAATAGCCTCATGCAATTCGAATCCATGTGAGGAAATTCGAATTGGTTTGNTTGACCTTGTCTAAATCATTATCAAAGTTCAAAATCCCAACTCAAGTGTCTAATTCAGTGTTAACTAGTCTAACTGGATGAGGTAGGTGAGTAAATGCACCTCACCTGCATGTATCCATGCAAAGATAGTGTTAATTGAGTAGAACTGAATGTAACAGACTAGAACTAAATGTAATTGAATCCTAATTGAGCTTGACTAGTCACCAACTGAACTCAACTAATGGAGGTTGGTGTCAGCACTCCCAATGGCTCCTAATTTGTAGGGATTGATCTAGGAGGATCCTAAACTGATGTGTGCAAGTGCTATCAATGGAAGTTAGCCTCAATTAGTGTTAGCCACACTTTAGTAACTGGTACATGTTCCCCAATTAGGCCTAGCTAGGACAAGTGGACCCAATGGTGCTAGTGACTAAATATAGAATGAAAGGACTCCTAAATTAAACATAATTTACCAAATTGGACAAGGGTGGATTATAATCATAACACCCCCACTGAATGCTAACTTGGACAATTTGTGGGCTCTTGTAACTAAGACCATAGGTCACCCATTACAATAAGTAACTGCTCAATACAAGGAGCTGGGGAAAAAACCACATGGGAAAAAATCCCCCCTTCTAACTAAGCAGATAGAATCAGGATTCAAGTTTGAAAAACTTGAAAATATGTTGCTGCAACCTTCATCTCTGTGATCTAGCAAAGCAACATGCATGATGTTCTGTGCATAGGTATCTTGGGTCCTGGCATGTATACTTCTCCATCTTCTCCCAAAATAATGATGGAAGGAAGGAGGAATGTAAACTTTGTCTCTTTTTGGATGAAGAGGTGTATGATCCACTCTATTCTTCTAAAGGAAGTGTAACTGATCATACCTTTCCATGTAGCATCTCACAGGTAGTTTGTTGCATCTCTCTGAAGGAGGTAAGATTGCATGACATAGTGCAAGGTTCTTTGTCTTATATGGGTCAGATGGATTTCCAGTCATCTTCCTAACTTCCCGCTTTGGAGTGGGGACTAGATTTGGATATCAATCACCCTGAATCTCAATCTCATAAACTGATACAGCTGGTTCTGCAATACTAGTGGAAACTGCAAAGGAAGTAGATGGAATGTTTTTACCTTCCCTTTCAAGTGGCAGCTGAGAGTCACTATTAGAGGAAATTTCAACTCAAAATGGGCCTCCTAAAAAGAATTAATAAAACAATAGTTCAAATAATAAAATAATATTTATTAATTTCGGAGCAAGAAAATAAAAAAAAACTACTTTTTGTTTGTATTTTTGACATATATCCCCGTGTTTTTACTCAAATTTCGATTGAGAGAACTTGTTGGATGCAGAATTAAATTCTGCATTCAACGAGTACCCACTCAGCATACTTTTGACGGAGTATTAATGTCATCATCACGTTTTTTCAGGTATTTCTTGTTTAATGTCATCATCATGTTTTTTCAAGTATTTCTTGTTTTTGGGGTAGTAGGGTCCGTCAAAAGTATGCTGAGTGGGTACTCGTTGGATACAGAATTTAATTCTGCATCCAACAAGCTCTCCTAATTGAAATTTGAGTAAAAACACGGGGAGATATGTCGAAAATACAAACAAAACAAGTAGTTTTTTTATGATACCTATCCCCAAATTTATATTAAAAAGGTATTTAAGACCTATACGGTATTTCAAATGTAAAGCAATTTCATTGGCTAACACATGATGAAATGGAATTTGAATCGAAGTTAAAAGGCCCATTTTGAGTTGAAATTTCCTCTAATTGCACTGGTTCTGAAAATGGCATGAAGTGTGAGAACTCATATTCCTTGGAGGCATGATTTGTAGCACCCTTCTCTAGGATGTTCCTAGTAGAGATATTTGTGATCTCCACTGAGTCAAAACCAAATATCACTCACTTTGGAGAGCCAGTGTGATTCATATGGTATACAGATAACAGATTTCCAGCTAAGGAGGGCACATAAAGCACATCTTTGAACTTTCCATGTTCAAGATTAATAGAACCCTTCCCTTTGGCTCAAATTTGATTTTTATTACCCATCTGAATACTAGGACCGTCAAAAGACTGTAAAGAAGAGAATCATTCTCTGGATGCAACCATATGATTGGAAGCTCCATAATCAATGAGGAAGGCATGTGTTGTTGAACCTTTAGCCTTCAGTGCATGGCATGTCTCTTCATGTTCTTCAGTTTCTTCTTTATGGCCAGCCTTCCTTGTGTTAGAAGGTACAATAATGTTATGTTTCTTCAGAAGAAGAGCCATTTTATCAATTGTTCTTCTCATACAGGAGCTTTCTAGATGAAAGCCCCTTCCATAGTAAGAACAAAGGGTCTTTCCTTTTCCATTCTTCTTGCTTCTCTTCGAACCTGAAGGCTCATTTGACTGCTCTTTATCCATAGGAGACCCATCCTTTTGCTTCCCATTACCATTCACAACCTTAGGTCCTCCTGCAACCAGTGTTTGATCTCTAGAAGATCGAATGATCCCCATTTGGATCAACTTGTCATGCCCATGGGTGAGAGATTCAATGAAAGCATTAAGAGTGGGCATAATCCAATTTGGAGTAGTGAGCTTCCCTAAATGAAAGGTTGATACAAAGACTGAGTATTCTGCACCAAGTTTTGAGAGGACGGGAAGGATGAGTTGATCATCCTCCTTCTCAACCTTGCACAACTCCAACTGGAACACCTGGTGCTTGAATTTTGTGAAGAAGTCATTCAATGTTTCGAAATTGGTTGGATGAAGAGAAATCAACTCATTCTCTAACTGATAGATCCTTAGGTCATCCTGCTTATCAAACAAGCAAGCAAGATTATCCCAAACCTCCTTGGGAGTCTTCAATCCTTTGGTGTGGAAGAGAAGATTTCTATAGATTGAGAGGCACAAGCATCCATATGCTTCATCAAGCCTATTCCAATATTTTTCTTTGTCAACATAATGAACTGGCTCTGCCTCTGACTCCATTATGAGTCTGAATAGTCTTTTGGAGCGAAGCTGCATCTCCATGTCCTCCTTTCACTGGTGGTATTTGAAAGGAGTGAGAAGCTCCATTGGAGGGGCCATTTCGAATGCAGTGAAGGAGACTAAGTTGTTGTAGAAAATGCAGTGAAGGAGATTTATAAACCTGTAAATCACACAATCAAACAGACAAAGTAAGGTCAACAGCCTACACTTTTGAAATTTTCTTCACACCCAGCATAGTTGATCAAGCAAGATTGATCAACAATTCCTTTACTTGGGATATTAAGTGGTAAATTCTCCACTTCTAGTGCAGTACTGGAAAGAGCAATTTTGCTCAAAAAAAATATTTGATCCAAGTATGAATATGTAGTAGGAGAAGTGGCTTGTCCTGCCAAGGCTCTAATACCATATTAAATTGAGCACATAGATCTATGGACCAACACACAACTCACAAGATAGATCATACAATTTTACTCAAAAATTGAAGAATGAAATAGTGCAAAAATGGCTTGCAATTGTGAAAGATTTCATTAATCAAAAGTAATTAGATAATTAATTACAATGTAGTACAATGGATAAATAGCCTCATGCAATTCAAATCCATGTGAATAAATTCGAATTGGTTTGAATCTACTTGACTACATGGTTAACTGACCCTGTCTAAATCATTATCGGAGTTTAAAATCCCAACTCAAGTGTCTAATTCAATGTTAACTAGTCTAACTAACTGAGGTAGGTGAGTAAATGTGCCTCACCTGCATGCAGCCATGAAAATATAGCGCTAACTGAGTATAATTGAATGCAACAAACTAGAACTGAATGTAACTGACTCCTAGCTGAGCTTGACTAGTCACCAACTGAACTCAACTAATGGAGGTTGGTGGCGACACTCCCATTGGCTCCTAATTTGTAGGGATTGATCTAAGAGGATCCTAAACTGATGCATGCAAGTGAAATCAGTGGAATTTATCCTCAATTAGTGTTCCCCGTACTTTAGTAACTAGTACATGTGCCCCAATTAGGCCAAGTGGACCCAATGGTGCTAGTGACTAAATATAGACTGAACGGACTCCTGATTTAGACATAATTGACCAAATTGGACAAGGGAGGATTATAATCCTAAAAAAGTGTTTCCAAATGAGAGGAGAGCCCTATCTATTTATACTCATCAAGTGAGTAACCAAATAACCTGATTGGGCCAACCTATTGCTCCAAACAGGGCCAACTTACCTAGGGAGACTCAAAATAACATTTATATGATATTCGTGTGGGTACTATTGACTTGACTTACAACGTAAGGGTTACATTGATTATTTCAAGTACATTTACATGACCAAGTACATCAATAACATCTCCTGAAGGCGGTACAACAAGAATATAAAAAATGTATAATAAGAATATATTCCGAAGTTTACATTCTTCAAGAAGGAGGGTAGCAACTATTATCCTAAAATTGCTAAAATATATTTAGATAGATACGATGGGGGGTGTATTAATGAACACGTGGAAACAATTTTTATGTAAAAAACCCCCGCTCTACAACCTAGAACTATGATATTAGCCTCTTCTCATAGTCATACATGGACCTAGCCTAGTTGTTGTGTAAACTATGAGGTTTGAAAGATACTTCAAAAATTCCCAGGGATTACATCTATGTTATTCACACATTATTAGAGAAAGAGAACCATATAACATTTAACTTACGGGGCTATTATTTTAGACACAGTAGATCATCAATTGAAAAAATTTAAATAATCCCAACACGTTCATGCTACTTCCTACCTAATGGTTTCCCAATTAAATACCACGCCCATTACCAATGCAAACCAACAGGACAAATGTAAATGCGGCAACGCTATGATGGGTGTCTGAATTTGGGCAAATATAATTTAAAAGAAAATATTTTGCTTAGTTTTAAGCACACCAAAATATTGAAATTGCTATTTGTTTACTATCCTTCATCTATGTTTAGATAATTCTCTCGAACACTGGGATGCATAAGGAACATGATCCATGATCTCTAATTTTTCAAAAACACGAATGTATAGCATTTTTTTTCTCCATATTCTTAATTGTCAAATTGTTAGATAGGATTTATTTTAAATAAATTAATAGAATTGTCATTTTGGAGGTAATGCAAAATGCAGCTTATATGAGAAAAAAAATCAAATAGTTCTATGATAGAAAGAAAAATAAACTAATAAACTAAAAAATATGACTAAATATATAAATTTTTATCGTTGTGCAAGTTACACAAGGTTGACGAGAGGGATAATCCTTAGATATTTGTCAATTTATGGTGTCACTTTATCTCGTTGTTTTGAAAGTATCACCTTACACATGTTTATAATGGTTTTTTTTTGGAAACTATGGACAAGATTGTATGAATTTACAGGCACATCTTCCAGATGCTCCAGAGGCTCTTTATTTTCAGAATATTTCATCAAATCCATCCTCTTACTTGATTCCAACAAGTCCCCAATGAACTTCATGTACTCTACAAAATGATGGTGCCTGTTTTTAAGTCTCACTAACTTCATAACAACAACAAACTATTTTTCAAGATGAAGCAACACAACAACGATTTGAACATTGTACCTCGTGAACAAAAGCTTCAAAATCAAGTTCGAGTTCAGAGGAAAAAATGCTAGTACTAAACTCTTATGAAGTTCAATGCATGCATATCCCATCAATATTTTCTTCTTGGCATTCAAATTCTTTGCAAATATTTCACACTAATTCAAAAATCAAACCGTCTAAGGCTTTAATTATGTTGACCTTGTTTCTTAAGCTGAGACTATTCTATTTTCTGGTTTTAATTCTCTTGCATCTCATAAATTTTCGCTCCTCAAGGTCTGAAAATTTTACATGAGGTATTCTCATCTATCCTACTTCCAAACTCACAAGTTAGACAATAATGGATTCACCAAGTGGAACTTATGCTATGTTTCCCAAAGTGACCTATTTATAGACTAGCTCACAATAGAGATATTGTACGGACTTTCATGTGTCACTGTTTTAAATTTTGGTTCTAAAACTCGCATCAAAGAAACTATAGTCAGTTCGATTTTTAGAACATTTTACGAAATTCAATTTGGAACTTCCTAGCCTGAGATATTGCATTTCTCCCTAGGTCACCTGTTTAAAATGGTATTCTAGAAGAGGCTGGAACCCTGATTTCCATGGATCATATCTCATAAAGTACAATGAAATTGTGGTTGACACTCACACACTAGGTACATCATCATTTCATATTTGGCATGTCCTATATTTATCTCCTAGACCTTCACCAAAATCAAGTTGTAATGAAAGTTCCCAAATGGCTAGATTTTTCCTCCTAGGGATTCAAGCATGAATCCCCAATCTCCATTTTTTGCACTTGTGGCATTGTTACAGTTGTACAATGGCTTATTTCAAGATGTATTTGATACCATGTTAGAATTTTAATGGTTATACAATATATTCAAACATTTAGCATCATTTCGTCATAATCATAGCATTAGGATCACTGAAAGAAATACAAGCACAACAAGACAAAAGAACACAATAATTTTCCTCTAGGAAACCACAATGGAGAAAATCCAACAACTTCTTTAGTATAGATTCTATCACCAAGTGCAATGCATACCAAGATAGGATGAACCCCAAAGACACTATTAGCTATCTCTCCGCTCTAGTGAACCTCTGCTTTCTCTCTCTTGCACACTTGCTTGAGTGAGAAGTGTGTCCAAATGAGAGGAGCGCCTTCTCTATTTATACTCATCAAGTGAGTGACCAAATAACCTAACCGGGTTGACGTGTTGCTCCAAAGAGGGTCGACTTACCTAGGGAAAATCAAAATAACATTTATATAATATTCTTGTGGGTACTATTGACCCGAATTACAACGAAAGGGTTACATTGATTCTTTCAAGTACATTTACATGACCAAGTACATCAATAACATCTCTCGAAGGAAGTACAACAAGAATACAATAAAAGTACAGTAAGAATATCTTCCAAAGTTACATTCTTCAACGTGGAGGGCAGCATCTATGATCCTAAAATTACTCAAATCTATTTAGAAAGATACAAAGGGAGGGTGTATGAATGAACACATGGACAAAATTTTATGTAAAAAACCCCTACTCTAATGTCCAGAACTATGATATTAGTCTCCTCTCATAGCCATACCTAGACTTAACCTGATTGTTGCGTAAACCATGACGTTTAAAAGATACTTCAAAATTTCCCAGGGATTTCATCTATATTATTCACAGATTAATGGAGAAAGAGAACCCTACATTAGAGGAAATTTCAAATCAAAATGGGCCTCCTAAGGAAAATTAATAAAATAATAGTTAAAATAATAAAATAATATTTATTAATTTTGGAGGAAGAAAAGAAGAAACTACTTTTTTGTTCGTATTTTCGACATATCGCCCTGTGTTTTTACTCAAATTTCGATCGGGAGAGCTTGTTGGATGCGAAATTAAATTTCGCATCCAACGAGTACCCACTCGGCATACTTTTAACGGGCCCCGCTACCCCCCATAAAAGAAACACCTGAAAAAATGTGATGATGACATCATCATCACGTTTTTTCAGGTATTTCTTGTTTTTGGGGTAGCAGGGCCCATCAAAAGTATGCTGAGTGGGTACTCGTTGGATGCGAAATTTAATTTTGCATCCAACGAGCTCTCCCGATCGAAATTTGAGTAAAAACACAGGGAGATATGTCGAAAATATGAACAAAAAAGTACTTTTTTAATGATACCTATCCCCAAATTTATATTAAAAATTTGTTTAAGAGGTGCTCCCTTTTTGAATTTTAAAGCATTTTTATTGGCTAATACATGATGACATGGAATTTGTATTATTTTTGGAAGGCCCATTTTAAATGGAAATTTCCTCTAATGTAACCTTTGACTTGGGGGGATATAATTTCAGACACAATGGATCATCAATTGAAAATTTTTAAAGAAGCCCAACATGTTCATGCTACTTCCTACCTAATTGTTTCCCAATTAAATACCGCATCCATTACCAATGCAAATGAGGAGGCCAAATGTAAATGTAGCAGAGCTGGGATGGGTTTCCGAATTTGGGTAAATATAATTTAAAAGAAAATGTTTTGCTTAGTTTCAAGTACACCAAAAGATTGAAATTATTATTTGTTTAGTATCCATGATCTGTGTTTAGATATTTCTCTCGAACACTGGGATGCATGAGGAACATGATCCATGGCCTCTACTTTTACAAAAACATGAATGTATAGCATTTTTTTTCTCTATATTCTTGACTGACAAATTGTTAGATAGGATTTATTTTAAATAAATTAATAGAATTCTCATTATCGAGGTAATGCAAAATGCAGCTTATATGAGAAAAAAAGAATCAAAATAGTTCTATGTTAGAAAGAAAAATAAACTAATAAAATACAAAATAGGAATAAATATATAACATTTTTATCATTGTACAGGTAACACAAGGTTGACAAGAGGGATAATCTTTAGATATTTGTCAATTGATGTTGTCATTTTATATCGTTGTTTTAAAAGTCTCACCTTACAAATGTTTATAGCGCTTTTTTTTGGCAACTCTGGACAAGATTGTATGAATTTATAGGCACATCTTCCAGCCACTTCAGAGGATCTTTAGTTTCATGATATTTCATCAAATTCGTCCTCTTACTTGATTCCAATAGGCCCCCAATGAGCTTTGGGTACTCAAAAAATTAACGATACCTCTTTCTAAGTCTCAGTGACTGCCTAACAACAACAAACCTTTCTTCAAGATGAAGGAACACAACAACGATTCAAATGTTGGACCTCGTGAACAAAAGCTTCAAAATCACTTGTCCAAGTTCAAAGGAAAACATCCTAGTACTAAATGCTTATAAAGTTCTATGCCTGCACATCTCAACAATATATTCTTCTCGGCATTCAAATTCTTTGCAAATATTTGCACTGATTCAAAAATCAAATCATACAAGGCTTATAAGCATAGAGAGAGAGACCTCCAACATTTGGCGTTTTAGCCTATCACAATATAGAAAATCCTGCAAGCAACCTTAACAAAACTTGAAAATCAACACTGTCGGATCGACGCACAAAGTTGTCTTTGTCAGTGTAGATTTACAATCTTTGTCAGTGCAAGTTTGTAGGTCTCGTCATTTTCGAATGACAGGGCATTTAAACACCACATCAGAATAATCGCCAATGCAAAAACCCATAAACGAACCAAATTAATGTGCACCCATCTCTATCACACTAGCACGTCGCAGTGGATTGGGGCACAAGAACCTAGGTCTACGTCACGGTGCACAGAGCCAATGAAACACAAAAAGAATCCTTCTTAAATAAACCACGAAAATAAAAAATACTCCAGACCACAACCTTTGTGGAACACAAAAAATTCAGACTGCTGACCCAACTTATGTCATTGACGCGAAAACTATATGTGAGGAACATAACAATTACTTATGAAGGACCACTTAAACCATGGAAGGTATGTCTTTGAGTGAATTTCTTTATACAATGTTATATATATATTGAATTGGGTTTATTTTGAGTGGTTGGGAGGAGTTATTGTTATCTCTTGTACCTATGTTCAATTCTCATAAATGATATATTGAGTTTTTAATGAATATATTGTTGTAATGGCCTTGAATTTTTATGAATGTATTGGTATGAGTTTACATACATAGTTGTTATCATTATTTTTAGCAATGAGCAAGGTTCAATTTACATGAGAGCTTTTCCTAAAATCTTGGGGCCACTTTGAGGTAGTGGTCAAACATGTGGTTGCACCCAGAGATAATACTAAATAATTTTGCGACCCGTTCACACATAAGTGGACCAACATACCCCCATGTCCTTAAATTGATAACCTAAAGGTGTTGGGTCCATTGATGACGAGCAATGACTTTTTCACCAATGCACAATATTCAATTCCCATTAGGGTTTTTCTTGGAGCCATGGGGTCACGTTGAGATAGTGGTCAAACATGTGATGTACCTATAGAGATTATATCAAATAATTATGTTCATAAAATTTTAAAATCCCAAAGTGGTTGGATCCATTAGTGAGAGAGGAGTCTTTTGAGAATGGGTAAGGTTCAATGCATACAAGAATTCTTGAAGCCACCGAATCACTTTAACATTGTAGTTAAATGTATGGTTACCCCTAAAAAAAAATTATATTAAATGATATTGTGACTTATACCTACAAAAAAGGATTAAATTTCACCCTATATCCTTCTTCATTAATGATAAGGAATGAAGAGTTTTTCTACTCAAGATCAAGGTTTAATTCCCATAACGATATAAACCCCTTTTATTAGGGTTTTTCTTGGAGCCACGGGGTATTTTCACCAATCATGTCAATGACCCATGTGGCAGCATGACAGATGTCGGTTCCTGGTCCCCCAAGTGCTTTTTCGTCCTTCATTTATTGTTTTCTTACCTTGCCGGCCCCGTACCGACCATTCACGAGGCCGGCCAGTCAACGCCGTTGGTTCCCCGTCACATGAAAGCGACCTCAAATGGGCGATGTGCTGAAAGTTTGACGTTTCTTTCAAAACCTTTTAAGGTGATTGGATAGCTGGAATTGTTTGAAGTTGACCGTTGAAATTTGCCGTTCAATTTTCTTTGTGTGTTTATATTGAATTATGTTAAGTTTTTATCTAAAACTCTGTTAAGTTTTTATCTCAAGCTCTTTTAATTCAAACTTGTTTTTATAAAAGAATTAAGAGTTATATATATGTTTTGAAAAATAAAGTAAAGAGTTAATTTGTTTTTAATAAAATATTTTGATTAAAAGTTATAAATATGTTGTTAAAATAAAGGTAAAGTTGCATAGAGAGTAGTCATTGCTTTCGAAGAGGTGCATTCTACAGCCCAGTATGAGAAGTATGAGAGAGACGTGTAACTCTTTCTGTTCTCATCCTAGAGTTGACATATGTTATTTATAAAAATAATAAAATATTATTAAAATAACATATAGACTTAAATTAAATTTAAATTATTTAAAATTGCATATATATAAAACAATATAAATTAGATAAACTAAAACCATAAACATTGGATTACACATTTCCTCAACACTTTTACTCTAAAAAAAATGTTTACATCTTGAGATATTCGATCCTTCTACGTATTTGGTAGATCCCCTTTTAAATGGATCTATGCTAGTATATTTATACATGATTAAAATCTAAATTCCATCATCATTATTATATAGCTTTCTAAAAGTGTTTAAACATATTAATTTAACTCTTTCTTAATATTTAGTTATTCAAAATAATTTGTTTGTGTTTCATAAAGAAATAAATTTCTACTTCTACTATTTTTTTTTTTAAACAACTCTAAAATCAATCCTAAGTTCATAACCTATACCATATATTCAATTAAGTAAAATCTAACCCAACAACCTTTTTTTTTCCAGTCGAAAAAAATGCATTCCTTGGTATTCATTGAATCAAAGGATCTTTTTACATCTTCAAGTAAAACAGCCATAAACTGTACAATTACAGCAGTAGTAATAATAGTCCTACCAAGGCATATCAGCAATAACAGCCCTATCAGCCAATAATAACATGTGAATACATGAACAATACAATTAAAATATCCACAGAATCTCCTACTCAAAGCACTTTGAGTTCACTAACAATTAGAACCCTCTCATAGGAAGACTATCAAGTACAGTCAACTTTGTTCCTAAAGAACATAATAGGGACCCAGAAATCTGATCCAAGGAGGGAGTGAAACTCAAGTAATCAGTAATAGATGCTCAACAAAACCTGTAAGTGTCTCACAAAATCTGGAGAGATAATCTGTAGTAGAATGAGCATATTCTAAAAGAGCTGTGATGAGCTTTCCCCAATAATCTCATTCCCAAAAAATTCTGTAAGTATGAGATGTCCCGGTGCCATATGCAGTCCCTCCTTTGATAAGATGTCTGCCCTCCTGTTATGTTCCCTATAAACATGACTGAGATCCACCCACATGAAGGAAGACATGAGAATCCTAGTGTTGAGGCACCAGGCCTCAAGATTCACCATATCCAGGGTGGATTCCATATTAGCCCACTTTATAATCACAGAGGAGTCGCCAAAGATATGTAGGTAAGGTAACCCAATATCCTTTGCGACCCATAGTGATGCCCAAAGTGCTAAGAGCTCAGCTCTAGTGTTGGTACTTCTACCACATCCGAGCTTGAAGGCAAGAAAGTGAAATTCATTCAGCCAGATACCAAATCCCGCACCCCCCAAATCTTTTGCAGCCGCACCATCAAAAAAGATCGAAGGATACATTAGTGTCGGATAATTCCCATTGTTCCTAATTCTGTGCTTATGTATTAGAGGAGGCTTAAAGGTCAAAAAATCATCATATATGATATATAACAATTTGTTCAAGTTTGGCTCCTGATCTTCAAAACATAAGCGGTTCCTAGCCTTCCAAATATTCCAAAAGATGAAGAATGGTAAATATAGTAAATACCCCTTCTGAGCAATCCAGTAGGTTAATATTTCCAGAAAGGTATGGCCACACCAGTCCAAGTTCACATTTAAAATACAACTTAGGCCTCCAATTACCTCCTTCAGAAACCTACAATTGACAAAAAGATGTTCAGCCGATTCTGCCTCCTCTTTGCAGAGGCAACATCTATTGGGACCATACCATCCTTTTTTCCTTAAAGTATCCCAAGTATTTATTTTTTTATTGCATGTGAGCCACACAAAACATTTGATCTTGAGTGGGAGATTAAAGAGCCAAATCTTCATCATAATGTCAGTATCCAACACAGCTTTGTAATTTGAGACAATTAAATCATAGGCTTTCCTAGCTGTCACCATACCCCTCTATTCATCAAACATCCATAACAGTCTGTCCTCCGAAGTACCAATCCTAATACCCCCATGAGACAGTCCAGCAACATAAGAGGACCACTGTTCAGCCCAGCTCCCACCCAATAGAAAGTTCGAGGCAGAGTACCATTCAGTCCCATCCAACCTACAGCCATCCAGATTTAGTGCATGTGCCAGATGAGTGATACCCAGATCAGTGAGATACTCCCTAAGCTCCTCCGATAAAAAAAACTGTGAGTTGTGCCTAGCAATGGGATCAATACCCACTCTGATTTTTAAACCATTCCCCACCTTTCATCCCAGCTGACAGGTAATCCACCCAATAATCCTGATAAACCCATTCCAAAAATATGAGGTACCAATAATACTAAAGGACCGGCCACGAATCCAAGCATCCAGAGGTCTGTTCTTTAAGTATTTATGGGCAATGATTCTGCTACAGGTCCCAGTACCAGTAAGAAGAAGCCACAAACTCTTAAGTCTAAGAGAGATACCAAACCATTCCAGGTTCTTGATGTCCCAGCCACCAAATTCAATAGGAAGTGCAAGAGATTCCCAGTTGACCAGATGGGATAGACTGTGGTCCCCAGAGGATCCCCAAAGAAAGTTATATATGAGTTTGCGTAAAGTATTAAGGATGGATTTGGGACAACGAGCCAAAGCAAACCAATAGACCGCCAAACCAGTAAGAACAGCTCTGATAAGGACCACTCTACCTCCAAGTGATAGGTACTTGTAAGTCCAATTTTTAATCTTTCTTTCAAATAAATGGACAAGCCAAGTCCAATCAGAGGTATGGTATCCCAACGGTTTAAGATTGAATCCCAAGTACTTAAACCCCACCGTGATAGGATCCATCTTAAACAGAAAGAGTCCAGCAAGTTCCTCCCCAAACTCAGAGTCAACATTCTAGTAGAGGAAAGATGACTTTATAGGACTAATCACCATCCCAGATACCCCACAGGACAAATCCAGAGCTTCTTTATAGGCCCTCCATTCATCAATAGTGCCAGCCCCAATAAGTATAACATCATCAACAAAAAAGAGGTGTGTAATAGACAGGTTGGGCGAATACCGAAACCCCATGATCTTCCCAAGATGTTGTGCATCCAAAATGATTCGGCTGAGTCCCTCCATTATTAAGATAAATAAGAGAGGGGAGAGGGGACAGCCTTGTCTCGGTCCTCTGGATACAAAAAAGAACTTAGAGGGAGCCCCATTAACCAAAACAGTAAGACAGGAGCCCGTAATACATCCCATAATCCAGTTTACACCCATAAGAGGAATACCAATCTGTATGAGCAGCAGCCTGATGAAAGTCCAGTTTACTCTATCAAAGGCTTTTACCAGGTCTAATTTAAGTATCAAGGAATCTGAATTTTTTGTCTTGATCGAGTGCAAAAGTTCCTGGGAAATACCCACCGGTTCAATAATCTGTCTATCTTTGAGAATAACCCAACAACCTAAAAGATGAGGTTTCAATATTGATTTGTATCTGGAGTAAAGCCAACATCCCTTGTTAGTCATCATTAAACCTCCAATAAAGGGGTCTTGTGCTTTCCTCAATCAACTTGCCTTAACTCCTTTCATAAAACCAAAATATAGAATCTCTATTGTAGTTTTACCTCTTAATTCTTGAAGAAAAAGGTATATCTACAATATTTATCTGACATTTTTTAATTAATTATAAAAAATTAAAAATTAAAATAAAAAATAATTTATATAATAATAATTATTATAAAAAATATAATATTATTATTTTAAAGTTTTTATTAAACTAAGCCAAATCTAACCAAAAAAAACCATCCTAACTTTTATATGTTCTAAGCGTCCATAAAATTAGGTTTCTAATTTATTTTATCTCTCTATGTTTCAATAAAGATGAAATATAAAATACCAATGGGGTGAGTCAATTAAAAGATTTGTTTAATGAGCAAGGTCTACAAATTTTAATTTTTTTTAAAATAACTAAATTATATGTTATGAAATATATTTTATAAATTTTAAATTTTACTTTTTTATATGGTTTTTTACTTTGAAAGTGATAGAGGTTCGTGTCAAATAATTCATAAAAGGGAAAGTTAATAATCAAAACCTATAAGTAAAAATTTAAAAAATTAAAAGACTTAATAATAAAAATCAAGTAGGGTTTTCTTTAAGTGTGTATTTAAAAGTTTTATTATTCTTATTTTTAAAAGTGAGGTAAAATCGACTCCTTCTAATTATAGGAGCATTATGAGTTGTCTTTTTCAGCCAAGTTATATGGATTATTCGAGAGAGAATATTAGCATATGGTTAAAAAGTCAAGGGAAAATGGTTAAAGGTCATATTTAGAAGCCATCATTCAACCATGGACAACCTAGTTATGCTTGGGATTATCATAGAAGAATGACATAATAATAGAACCAATCCCCTATGTTGCTTTGTTGACTATAAGAATGTGTATGGCACAATACCTATAATTAGACTTTGAAATAGATTATAAGACCTAAAGGTTCCATTTGAGTTGAGAATTGTTGTGAGAAGGTTGTATAAGAATGCTATTGCCAAGATTAGAAACATGAAGGGTTGGTTGAAGAATTAATTGTAATATGGGAGCTAAGCAAGGTTGTCCCCGGTCACATACCATTTTTGGCATTTACATTGACAAGTAAGAGGCATATTTGGAAGATTCAGATTGTGATGATCTTACTTTCGTTGGAATAGTCATCATTCTTCTTCTTTATGCTAATGATATCATTCTTATGGTGAGGTGTCCCTCTAGTCTTCACAAGCAACTACAAATTCTCAAGGATTTCAATTCTTGCATGGATATGATAGTAAACATCAACATAAAAAAGGCTATGATAATACAATCCAAAAGGATCACGTATGCTGATATTGTGTATGGTAATAGCAAGTTGGAGGAAGTTACTTATTATAAATATCTCATAGTCAATTTCCATCATAAGGTTAACTAGAATTATAACATCGAGAGACGGATTAATGGAGGGTGGAAATCCTATTTTGGTCATGAATAATTGTAAATCAATCGACATTGGTTGTGAGAAAAGAACCCTCTTTAAGGCTCTTATGATTCAAGTTATCTTATATGGATGTGAAGTTTGGGGCTACAACATCTCTAGATAATTGTGGAGAAAGATCAAGAAAATTTCACAGTGTTTTATAACTTACAATCTTAAAATTATAAGCAATATGCCATATTCTATCCTTCTCATATAAATCTAGGTATTCCCCTTTTAAGAGTCTAGTTATGACTATGTATCAAATGTGCAAGCATAATTTAATTAACATGAAAGACACAAGGCTTCCTAAGTTCACTTTAATTTTTTAAACTCCAACCAAAACCACCTACAACTTTGAAGAGGTTGGCATAAAGATGTGAAGTCTTGGTTAAATCTTTGTGGAACAGATGAGGACATTATTTTGTAGAGAATTGATACTATTAAAAATGCTATGACATCTAAATACAAGGAGAAATTGTGGTGTGATAAAAATTATATGATAAAAGAAAATTAAGATACTATAAAGAGGTCATTTTCCCTAATTTAAATGATCAAAAGCATAATTTTATTATAACTAGTGTAAATAAGAGAATCAACATTGTTAAAATAAGAACAAACTTCCTTGTGCTACATTGTGAAAATGGGCATTGGACAATCCCTAAAACACAGTAGGATGCAATAGTTCGTCATATTTGTGATATTAAGAAAGTGAAGGATGAAAAGTACTTTCCCTTAGAAATCCCTATGTATGCTCACATTAGATTTCAATTAAAAATATTTGTTACAATATCGACTTTCCTAACCATTTTATCATCAAAGCTATGGAGATTTATGAAAGTTTCTCTCCAATTTTTTCAAGTATAGAAATAAAATTCTAAACCAAACTAAGTAATTTTGTACAATTTTTTCTTAATGCTTGACAAACCAAAGTTGGTCTCAATGAACATCAATAATCATCTTCATCATCATAACTAGCAATTGTCACATAAGGTAAAAGGAGCATCGGTAGAAGCAACCTATGGAAAGTGGTAGGAAAGCATGGTCATTATTCTTTAAATAAAAGTGCCAGACAAGCATGGATGGTATGTTGATTGAAAATAAAGGAATAATTCATAGCCTTGTGCATTGCATGACCTTTGACACATGGTTTAAATTTATATATATTGGCATAGTTAGTTGAAAATGTATTTGTATTTGAACGCATCTAAGGGATACTAAACTTATACTTGCAATAAGTATATGTGTATTTCAAAAGCTAAAATGTGAAGGTTCAGGTATTAAGTAACTTTTTATTAAAGAAAAATGCCCCTTTGATGTGATGTTCTAAGTCATGACAGAAATACATTAACCTTCTGATGCTTAAAAAAAACTCTATGCAATATGTGTTTTAACACAATATTAACACCCTACCCGCACGAGTGTGGCTCATTGGTGATTCACTTGATATGTTGTAAAGGAGGTCATGAGTTCAAATCAAACCTGGGATTACCTGTGGGGTGTTGTGGGGCACCTAGAGGTATAGTGGTAGCGGGAATGGATCCCCAGACCCCCTGTCACCGGAGTATCAACCCAGCCCCCAGTTGTTGATTCCCTTGTATAAAAAAAAAATTTAACACCCACCTTAAAACAAAATGTCTACACACATCTATTATAGTATAATCCTATGGACCATATAGTTTATAATGTAATTTTAAATCTTGTCAAGTGAAACAATGCATATAGATTCTTAAGAAAAACATAGATTAGACAATGACACACACACAATATACAAAGACAGGTATGATTTTAAGGAACCATACTTATTTAAAAGTGTATAAATGTTGGCGAATATTACAAATTCTTAAAATGCCAACTATAAAATTATTGGCGATATTTTTCAAAAAATATTTTAATTTCCAAGGATTTTATATCGTTTATATAATAGTTTGGCGATTTTTAGGGTGAAAAAGTTTACCCCATCAAAATTGGGAAAAATAGGGCTTCAAAAAATGCAACATGGCGAATCTTTTTTGGGAGAGAAACATGGAAAAATAGTCCACTAGGCTAAAATTCGCCCCTAAAATTATCCCTGTACAAAGATTTACTATGGAAATCCTTAACCAAGAAAAACGAACAAAACTTCATTAGAGGAAATTTGGGGTCTAAAATGGGCCTTATAAGAAAACGTGCCAAAATAAGTTTTTGTGAGTTGGAATTCAAGAACCAATAGAATTTCAATAAAATAAGTCAACCATAATGGTTGAATTGACATATTTGTCATTAAAAAAAACTACTTTTTTTGTTCGTATTTTCGACATATCTCATTGTGTTTTTACTCAAATTTCGATCGGGAGAGCTCGTTGGATGCAAAATTTGATTCCACATCCAATGAGTACCCACACTGCATACTTTTGACGGACCCTTCTACCCCAAAAACAAGAAATACCTGAAAAAACGTGATGATGATGTCATCATCACATTTTTTCAGGTATTTCTTGTTTTTGGGGTAGCGGGGTCCGTCAAAAGTATGCAGTGTGGGTACTCGTTGGATGCGGAATCAAATTCCGCATCCAACGAGCTTTCTTGATCGAAATTTGAGTAAAAACACAGGTATATATGTCGAAAATACGAACACAAAAAGTAGTCTTTTTCTTTCTTCCTTCAAAATTAATCAATATTATTTTATTATTTTAACTATTATTTTATTATCTTAACTATTATTTTATTATTTTCCTTAGGAGGCCCATTTTAGACCCCAAAATTCCTCTAATGCAAGTTGCACATCTCTTTTTCTCAATTATATATTCTTAATAATTTGCAATACAATATTTAGTTATTACACAACATCCAAAACCCAAATCCATTTTAACTTGGATTAGATTACAACCCCAATCCCTTAACCTGGATCAGATTTCAACCCTAATCCATTACCATGATTGAATTACACATTTTCTCTAAAATAACCCATTTTTTTGGGGTGTTTCCCCTAACTCCTATGTCACATGTTGGTGCTAGCCCCATGCAAGGAATATAACACATACCCAACATATAAAGTGAGACTGTGAAAGATTTTCTATTGTGCTATTTTGTCTTTCTATACACCTCATTGATTAAATTAAATTTAATATTATATTTAATAAGAAACAAATTTGACCAATGACTTTAAACATATGATAAGTAGATATAAAATTTGTAAATGTGCTTAGGAGAACCGACTAATTAACATAGTATTAAATGGACCATGCTCACGATGTTGATTTTATACTTTAAGACTTGTTTTAACAAAAAATAGCATATACCTTACAATGAAACGTCTACAAACAACTATTATAGTATAATCTTATGGACCACCTAATTTATAAAGTGAGACTTTGAAATATTTTATAGTACTTTATTTTGTCTTAATGTACAACTCATTGCTTGAAATTCAATTTAATATTATATTTAATAACTTTGAAATTTAATTGACTTTAAGCATATGATAATTCAATATCAAATTCATAAAATATGTGTTCAAGAGTAACTACTCACTAACATAATATTAAATGGACCATGCTCACAATGTTATTTTTTATACTTTTGTTGATTTTTATCCAATTTAGTCAAAAGCTCAACTAAATGGGCCATGTTGGTTAGTTACTTTTTGTCTTTTTCTTGGAGTTTGTCCAAATAGTAAAAAACCCAACTAACATTGGGCAATGCTCATGATTTAATTTGTTTTCCTTTTGTTGGAGTTTGTCCAAATAGTAAAAATCCCACCTAAATGGACAATGCTCACAATCTTGTTTTTTGTCCTTTTGCTAGAGTTTCTCCAAATAGTCAAAAACCAACTAAGAACTTGTCCTTACTTTTTTCTTTATAGAGCCCAGGAAATTCCGTCACATTGAAAAGCTCCCTTCCTAGGCATCAATGTGGGTCTTCATTGAAAACCAGGTATACCACTCAAATTTGGTCTTAAATTTATTGTTTTTGAGCCATCACTTTGGCTTGAACTCGCAACAATCCTTACCTAAAACACAGGGGGTTCACTAGCAAGGCAATACCATACCACGTCCATTCATATTGGGGGTTTGAATACTCCTTAAAACCTAAAAAATATATTGCTCCATATTAAGGGATCAAGGGGGGGGGGTTTAATTTGGAATAGTAATATAAGTATTGGGGATTATTTTATTCTGGTGGGATGAGGAATAACCTCCAAATCGTGGGATGGATTCATACATCTAAATCATGGGCTCAATTCATGCCTCCATATCATGGGTTGAATTCATATCAGTCCTAGTTTTTTCTAAGGAATAACCTCCAAATCATGGGATAGATTCATACCTCCAAATCATGCGATGGATTCCCATCAATCCTAACCGTTTCTAAGGAATGACATCCAAAATGTGGGATGTATTAATACCTCCAAGTCATGCACTTGATTCATATAAATCCTAGTTTCTTGAGTGCTCAAGTATTATCAGATATCCAACTTTGTGTTATTGGATAAAGATAAAATTGGTCTTCAATTCAAAATGTAGTAGTTCATGCATGTTATGTGTTGGCACAAACACTAGAACCAGTTTTCCTTCCTTTGCATGTTGAGTTATTGATGTGTGTCTTGGATTCATCATTGCTTGCATTCAAGCCCCAAAGTTACATTCATAATTGTAATTTCAATTCTTATATGCAAGGAATCTATCTTAATATTATATTGGAACTGACATGAACATAGGTGAAAATCTAAATCCTTATTTTCATACCCTATGTGTTATCATTACCATGAAATGGTATCATATCAGTTTCACCATCTGTGTATCTATATAACTATTGCATGCTTGAAACTTAACAATGGATGTTTTTTCACTCTATTGTAAATATTAAAAAAAACTATATATAACCTTAGAAAATGTACCTAAATACTGTTAATTCCCTTGATTGCAAGAATAAATGTAGACGAAGTGGAGGCAATTCATTGCATCTTGTGAATGGCCCAAATCTAAGGTATGCACATGATCATATGGTGTTATTGGAAAGTAAGAGGAATTTTCTATGTTCATTTGGGTTCAAACAACAATGATGTTTGTTTTGATAAGAAGGTATGGAAGTCCATCCATGAAATGGTTTCAATTTTACATTCTTATGGATCTTAATTTATTAATAATATAGAAAGCATGATATCTCTATGGCTATAGTTGTATTACATGATATAACATTGGTAGATTCGCAGGTTGTGGTGTGAAACATCTGTAATTCTCATCTTTTCTAAGCATTTCACTAACTATTGGACTATCGGTCTTACATTCTTTATTACTTTGATCTCTTGACTCATTTTCCTCTTACGCATTTTCCCTTCCCCATTACTATTATGTTGGGTCTTCCACTATCCAACACTACAAATTGATCAGTTAGTTGCACAATCTCGATGGGAACATTATTAACATTAAAATATTATTTTTTTAGCATAATGTTTGCTTATACTAAGATGTGTTAAGGCTCCTATTTAGTAAAACTTGATAATATGATATAAAGGGGGTATTAAAAATGGGTTGATAAAAATGGATAACTGCAATATCATATGAAAATAGGGGTTTTCTTAATTGGAAAGGTATATTGGGAGGGGGGGTTCAACAATACAATTTTAGGAGGGATTTTCCAATATTTAGTGAAATTAGGGATATTATTTAATATCATGTGAATGGTCATGCTATGTAAAGAGATTAATGAGTGAACTCCCCATGACCTCAAATGCTCTCAATTCAAACCATGGAGTAGAAGAGGCACAACATTGTCAACCCTTTTTTCACTCTCGTCTTATCCAATAAGACATCACCATTTGTATCCTTTAAAATCTCTACCATAACCAATGGGGAAAGTTGCATTGATTTTGATGGTGTGGCCTGTAAATAGTTCATCTCTTTTAATTCATCCAAACTAAATGCAAATAGGTCATTTTCACCTGTTATTGTCTATGATCTCTAGGTTATGATGTCTTTTAGCATCATCAAAATATTATGTTTGACATGCAAGTGCTCCTACATGATTCAAAATAAATAGGTGAGTGTGGTGGTTATTATATACCTTCTTGCCATTATGATTAAGAATAATTATATCAAGTCCTCCTCGAAATACATGTTACACCAAAATTTTGTCATATTGATCCATGTGTCAACGTGGTGCCTAAACCCTAAATTTTACCTAGATAAAGTTGATTGAGTTTGAAGTTGTCCCTAGCACTTTTTCCTCCTCTAGGATGGTTGGAGCTCTTTCTCCTAAGGAAAGGTGTGCCAACACTCTTTCCCTTCATGCAAGGAGCGCCAATGGCACTCTTTCCCCTCATGCAAGGTGCATCGACGCTTTGTCTCCTACTGCTAAGTGTGCCAGTGATGCTTAGAGTGAAAAAGAGAAGTTTTGAGGCCATTCTAGAAGGTGGATGAGGTGGAGGATCATCCCTAAATTCTAGGTGAGGTGGCATTCAGTTCCCTAACCTATGGGGAAGATCCCTTAGACCCCTCCTCCTAATCCTCAACCTACTCTATCCCTTTAGCCTTATAAATTGAACCCTCTCTCCATTGTGAAGGGAGAAAGGACTATGGTACTCTTATGCTAGTGGAATTTCTAGGTGATACTTATCATCCTTTGGGAGGAAAAATCTCATCCTTTTGGAGTCTACTATCATCCTTTGGAGGCTTGGCTTGGATTGTTGGATGGAAGATTGTAGCATTAAGGCTAGGTTGTGACATTCCTTCTTTATGTAATTCTATGTATCTCCTTGATTACTATAATACAAAACTCTTTCCATAAATGTTATTGTGTTAATGATATTTATAGATTTATTCCTTAACTGTTAGCTTAGATCAGCCTATATCTATGTATTCTTTCACCCTTTGTTTGTTTTATCTCTTTGATAAGATTTTGCAGCTAGAGATCTGAATGCCTGGATCTTGGAGAAAAAAGGAGGAGAAGACTTATAGATCTAAAGAAAGGTACTCATCTATTCATCTTGTATCTTGACTGATCTATGAAAGTAGGATGTATTATGTACTTGATTTGTTCTATATCCACTTGGACTAGGGAGATCTAGCTTGAGTCCTCTTGAGTAGATTTATCCACTAACAAATTTGGTGACGATACTAGGGATAACATAGATTTGATTTCATGTCTCTTTATCAATCTATTTCCTAGCCTCTTGAGACCCTCCCTCCTTTAGACTTTGTCATAGAAGAGTTTCTAGGACCTCCTTGGCTCTTTTTGGGTTTTGTACTACATCTCTAGCCCTTCTCCCTTTGGAGATATGGCCTCTCTGGCTCCTTGGTGCACCTGGGTAGTGTATATAAAGAGCTCCATTGTATTGCTGGCACTCTTTCCCTGTGTTGTAAGTGCACCACTGGCACTCTTTCCCATTGTACTAAGTGTGCCAGCCCCTCTCTGGCACTCTTTCCCTGTGTTGTAAGTGCACCACTGGCACTCTTTCCTAGTGTACTAAGTGCGCCAATCCCTCTTTGGCGCTCTGGTGCACTGTAGGAAGGTGTGCTAGCCCTTCAAAACTCAGAGATCAGCTCAATTTTCCTTCATTTTTGGTTTTTGGGTTGATGAATTGTGGTTGGTAGGCTGCATATGATAGTCATAGACCCATTAGGTCCAGCATTGCCTTTGTTTGGAGTGGAACTTGTTGAGTTTGGAATGTTTTACTAGTCAAGTGTGTGACTTGGTTATGGAGGGAAATTTCAATCCCCCACATGTTGGTTCATTCTTACCATCCCTGATCACATTTCCATATCTCTTCAAATCTGTTTAGATTGTTAGATCTAATCTCCAAATCCTTCCTCCACCCTCTATCATTGAGTTTTGGTTGCATTTTGGTAAATTGAAGCAATTCTTGAGTGTTTTGGAGTTGTTTGGATGCTTGTCATCTTCCTTTTGATTTCTAAATGAATAGGGTGTTGTAGATATTCTCTCGTTTTCTGTTTTTAGATCTAAAAAGAGTTTAGCTATCAAGTTTCATTTTGATACATGCATTTGAAATTTGAAGTGCTTCCTTGCTTTATTTTATACATTTTTGAGATTTGTTGCATCTTTGATTGCATTTGTTCGTTTTGGACTATTATTGTAGAAAGTTAGAATTGTTGCACTCTAGGAAGGAATTTTTCTTTTCCTTATTGTTCAGATTCATGTTGGTTTGAAAAGAAAACTCAATAAAAAAATATCAAATTAAAAAAAAAAACCAAAATTCATGGGTCTTTTCAAGAATTGTGATTGATGTTGATCTTTAAAGCTTCATAGTTGGCTTTGACTAGAACTTGGTTTTGTTAGATATCTTATTTATGTCTTCTTTAACAAAAAATGTCTTTCACTATCTTAGGTAGCTTTCATTGAAAGCGAAATGTGCATCGTCATGTAGGATTTGCATTCTTTTTACATTTCTTGTCTACATCTCATGCATCCACTTAACCACATAAGATAAAATTAACGGTAGCTTAGGATTAAAATCATTTAGTAACTGTGTGTAAGTTAGATATGTGTTCCGACATCTTTGAGCATGGTAGTTTTCATTGTTTTCCTGCACTGCATCCCGAGGGCTTGTAGTTCTTTCACGTACCAACTGGTATATCGAATGGATTTTCATGTACCTTCGGGTATGTAGAAAATTACTTCACGTACTCGGTAGTATATTGGAAGGCTCTTGTCGAGCAGTTGTGCATTATACAACACCACTACGGAGTTGATCTCCCATGTACCTAGTGTATATTGGTAGACCCCTCTAGGATTCCTGTGACCAATTGAGTTAGCCTTTTGGTCATCTTGGCATCTCAATACACTGACAACAACACTCGGGGAGATTACTATGCATGTGTCATCTAGGTAGTTGGGTATTCAGGAAAGGGTACGGTCCCAATCCTCCTTGTCATGTTTTATTGTTGGACCCTACATTATATAGCAAGTTGTGAAGCCTTGATAATCCCGCGAGGATCCTGACTTTTGATCCACTCCTATTCGCACAGTTTGCTTGTTTCTTTTAGAATTTAGTAGTGTTTGATTTGTGTGGTACTTCACAGATTCTTAGAAAGTTCAGCTATCAGTGAATCTCCCGAGACCACTAGCCAAGAGACCCCTTTTCAGGGTATGTCTTTTGTTTCTCCCCCTTGTAGTGTTGTTGGTCCTCCCTTCATGACCAATTTGAGTCTTCCTGGATTGACTATAGGATTACCTATATGGTTATTCTCCAATCCGGTTATACCAAATGCACCTTTTGTGTCGAATCAAGGTCCTTCACCCCATGAGCATCGACCTCATGTTAACCCTTCTCCTTCTTCCTCTAATGTTGAATCGACTTCCCTTTCTTCCTCTTCACATGTTGGAAACTCTGATGTTAGTAAACGAGTGGCTAAGAAGAAGATGAAAAGGAAGGCTAAGAAGAAGAAAACTAAGCAGAAGGTCACAACTCCAACCTTTGACCGTCATGTTGAAATCCGTCAGCCACTGATCATAGTGCTGAGAGTGTTGATTTTCCCACAAGAACACCTAGTAAGCCTAAGTTCCCTTGTAGGCTTTGCAATGGTGACAATCTTCTTAAAGATTGTCATGGTTTGTCCTAGGTTTTAGAAGTGTGGTATGAGGCTTCCCAACACTCGATGTCATCCTCCTCTCGTCTTCACACTAATGATACCCCATCAACCAGTGACTCTATGGTTAAGAGCCAGAAAGGAAAGGTCGAACATGCTTGCTTGCTATGTAAGGACATGCACCTTACTTACCTTTGTCCTCTCATGGATGAAGATTCAAAGTTGTTGGAAGATACTACTGTTCCTCAGCAACGGCTTCAAACAGGTTATCGTAAGTTGTCCTTTGGCATCTCGTTGGTTGATCCCACTCTTCCTTTGCAGAGTGAAGTTAAAGTGGTTGAGTCGATGTCATCTCCAACTAATCCAACTCATTCATCAGAGAGTGTTAATATTGAAGTTGTCTCTTCGACATAGTCTTCGTCTTGTCCTTGTCTTCCATTGAGAGTGAACTGAAACTTGCTAAAGTTTTCATAGTTAGTTTTGATTGTTCTATGCAAGAGGAAATTTTGTCTCTTTCAATAGAACCCTCTCTAAGTAGTGAGGTTATTTCCTTTGACTGGAGTAAACTAACAGAATCTCGTCTTCATTCGAGTGTTCTTTTCTAGATATCTGTGTGAGTTATAAGAGTATACTCTGCACTATTATTGATGAAGGGGATTCTTCTAGTATTCTATATTCAAGTACTTGGAAAGACATAGGTTCTCCTCCGCTTGTGCCAGCCACCGATCAGATACTGGATTTTAATAGAAGACCTACTACACCTTTAGGGATCCTTCCTCATTTGCCTATCACTTTAGGAGGGAAAATTGTCTATACTAATGCTATGGTAGTCAAAGGTCCCTTAGATTTTAATCTGCTCCTCAGGCGTGATTACGTTTATTCCATGAAAGATGTAGTGTCCACACTCTTCCGAGTGATGTTTTTTCTCCATGATGGGAATATTGTGACCATTTATCAGCTTTCCTTTGTTAAACCTGATTATCATATGACTCCTAGTCATCATACTTCCCTGAATGTCTTGCATGTTCTTGTGGTTCCTTCCCCTTCACCTGCCATGTCTCTTACCTCTGAACATAGTGACAAAGTTCAGTCCTTTGAAAACCATAGCTTCTTCTCCTCATGAGGAATCTATGGGGGCATGTCTCCTGTAAGGGGGCAACCCACCAACCTCTAGACATCATGTTGGCTTAGAATTGCCTACGAGCATAGTTCCTATTTTGTGTCAGGCTCGTTAAAAAATGAAATAGATGACCTCAAGCATAGTTATTTTCTATTTCAAGCTTGTGTAAAAATGAAATAGGTCTCCACAAGCATAGTTATTTTCTGTTTCAAGCTTGTGTAAAAATGAAATAGGTCTCCACAAGCATAGTTATTTTTTGTTTCAAGCTTGTGTAAAAGTGAAACAAGTGACCTTGAGCAAAGTTCCCTTTTCGTGTCAAGCTCATTAAAAAAATGAAACAAATTCTTCCATTATGTCAAGACTCAATTTTTTGAACCTTCATTTCATCTGCTTGTAAAGTAGATGAAATGAAGCTTGGGGGGCATGCATCCACCCTTTGTTGGAATTAAGCTACTTGAAAGTTATACGTGGGGACAAGTACCAACCACTGGACATCATGTTGAGAAATCACTCATTAATGGGAGTCATTTTGAGAATACTTTCTTTTCGTTTCAAGCTCACTAAACCATGAAACAACACTTAGAGCATAGTTCCTATTCTATTCCAAGCTTGTTAAAAAATGAAGCAGATACCCTGAGCATTCTTTGAACCGATCTTCGAGCTCGTTAAAAACAGTAAGATGGTGTTGAGATTACTTTTCATTTTTTGTGCTCTAGTTAAAACATGAAAAGTGGTTTGAGCTTACTTTATCTCTTTTGCGTGCTTTGGATTCAGATATGAAAAAGGTTTTGAGCGCCTTTTATACCTTTGGCGTGCTCGCCAAAAACTTAGTGAAGAGGTATTGAGTGTACTTTTATTGTTTTTTAGACTTGTTAATATTGGATTATGAAAAAACAACCCTAATAGAGTCCTCTTTAAGCTCTTTTTGGACTCTTAAAATGTGAAAAGATTGTCGAGTGAACTTGTCTTCTTCACGCTCGTAAAAGGACCTGAAGAGTCGTCTTCCTAGTGATAGTTTACCCCTTTTTCAGACTCGGGGACACTACTTACGAAAAAGATATACTCTAGCCAATCATGACTGGAAGAGTTCTCTTGGGTATTAGTATATGCGTTTTTGGGCCTCAATGACTAAATTTACGAAAAAGTCCATTTTGGAGTCTTCTTAGTCATTTTAGACTCTCTAAACATGAGAAGACAAATGAGTTTGCTTTCATCAGACTCATAAAATCAAATGATGAAGGACCCTTTCTAGGAACGTGCCCCTCCTTTCTCAAGTTCATAAAACATATAAGAATGGACTCATCGCTTGATGTGATATAACGAGTGTTTGTTACCCTCTTTGAACTCGTAAAAATGAAAAGAGGTGCTCATCCTTCGTGATAGGGAAATTAAGGAAAGAGTTTGTGATTCCTTGTATTTATGGCAGTTCATAGTTACTCTTGAACATGGCACTCATTTGCATATGCATTTCAATACTTGGGTAATCTGTTTGTATTCAAGTCCTATGGATTCCATGAGTCTTCTTAACTCGCTTGAGTTGTCCAGGAATACTCTTGCCATTAGTTGCATTGGGGGATTGGTATCATTCTCGTGTCAATACTGCCAAGTCATGCCATGCCCATGTTCAAGAGAGATTTGGTCATATGTTCACTTTCTGCAGTCATTTTACCATCTATCATGTTGGTCATCTCTGAGTCAGTTTTGTATATCGCTTTGTTATACGATTTACACTAAAACATCTTTGATCGTGTTTCATGTCGATGATGGGGGATTCATCACGGCCCTCCTTCGACGAGTCTATTCTTGTCGACTTCAACACTTCACCCAGGAAATTAGACTTAGAAACCAAGACAAGTACCTTGGGCCTGCATGCCTCAATGGCAGGTTACCTCCCTTTCAGTAGTGGGTTTTCATCAATGACCTTTGACTGGAACATTCTACCAAGTGTTCAAATCCAAGTCCTTTACTCACAGTTGGCGCAATGTGCTGAGATACCTTGGGAATCATTGGCATCAATGGTGATTTCCCTCATACTTCTTAATAATTTACATCAATGACTGGTAATCAAGTGGTTTCTACCATGTTTGATGTCAAGACATTGTAATCACATGGTTAGATTCGTATCATTGCATGTTTGACTTGAAGACCTTGGGTTATCTGATATTTTTCCTAGGTTGCAACGGAGTTTGTTTGAGTCATATTACACGGATCCACTTTCTATTGGTCGTGGTTGTGTTATCATCTCATCATGGATCTATGTTTGTGTCTAGTAGCCATGATTGTGTTCAGTCGGCCTCTACTACCATGGATCTGCATTGTATTGGTTGAAAACCATGTTATGAGTCATATGAGACTTGAGTCAGTTATACTGCAGTAGCTTCTAGCCAACATCCTTGCCTTCGATTTCTTCACTTCGCAAAGCATTCACCTATCGCACTCCTCTAACTTCATGCTTTGGGGGGCATTCTGTTACACCGAAATCTTGCCATCTTGATCCATGTGTCAACCTGGTGCCTAATCCCTAAAGTTTCCCTAGCTAAAGTTGATTGAGTTTGAAGTTGTCCCTAACTCTTTTTCCTCCTCTAGGAGGGCTAGCGTTCTTTCTCTTAAGGAAAGGTGCGTTGACACTCTTTCCCTTCATGTAAGGAGCGCCACTAGAACTCTTTCCCCTTAGGCAAGGTGCATCGATGCTTTGTCTCCTACTGCTAAGTGTGCCAATGATGCTTAGAGGGAAAAAAGAGAAGTTTTGAGGCCCTTCTCAAAGGTGGATGAGGTGGAGGATCATCTCTACCTTCTAGGTGACGTGGCATTTGGTTCCCTAACCTATGGGGAAGATCCCTTAGATGCTTCCTCCTAATCCTCAACCTACTCTATCCCTTTAGCCTTATAAATTGAACCCTCTCTCCATTGTGAAGGGAAAAAGGACTATGGTACTCTTATGCTGGTGGAACGTCTAGGTGATCCCTATCATCCTTTGGGAGTCTACAATCATCCTTTGGAGGCTTGGATTGGATTGTTGGATGGAAGATTGTAGCGTTAAGGCTAAGTTGTGACACTCATTCTTTATGTAATTCTATGTATCTCATTGATTACAGTAATACAAAAATATTTCCATAAATGTTATTGTGTTAATGATATTTAAAGCTTTCTTCCTTAACTGTTAGCTTAGATCAACTTATATCTATGTATGCTTTCATCCTTTGTTTGTTCTATCTCTTTGATAAGGTTTTGCAGCTGGAGATCTGAAGGCCTGGAGCTTAGAGCAACAAGGAGGAGAAGACTTATAGATATGAGGAAAGGTACTCATCTCTTCATCCTGTATCTTGACCGATCTAGGAAAGTAGGATGTATTATGTACTTGAATTGTTCTAGATCCATTTGGACTAAGGAGACCTAGCTTGAGTCCACTTGAGTAGATCTATCCACTAACACATGCCATCAATCATAAAAAAAATTGCCCAAAAAAATAGAGAGAAAATAATGAGGGTCGAATGACTCGTTGTTTACCAAATTATTTTGCAACTACATTTCTTGCCTCTTCGTAAAACATGTATATCCTATATAAAAACACGCAACTCTTTGATCCTTATACATTTATTTCTCCATCCCCAAATTAAGAAACCTTAGAGTCCTCTAGTAAGGTGCCACTACACATCCTCGGTATAGTGGAATGGCAACCAAGCATACCACTGACCTAGTGTAGAGAAAGATTTATCGACCATGAAATATCAACAACACGATAGACACATGGTAGTTTTCTATTAGAGTGGTAGACCATAAATCTATACATAGCATGGAGGAAGAAAATCTCATAACCTATCAATCTACACATACAAATGTTATCTTATGAAAATAATGCCATAAATTTGTAATAAATGAAACATCATGGCATTAATCAAAGATAAGTATTTGATTTCTCTTACCGTTTATTGTTCTTGATTAAAAAAAGGTTAAGTTTAAAAATACTAATAAAACTAAAAAATCTCATACAAATATAGAAGAAGTACAATAAATAGAAAAACATTTAATGATTTTTTTAAGAATTAAATGTAAATCATAATTAAATTCTATTTATTAACAACAAAAACTAAAATTCATTCCAACTAAAATCTATAGGTTTTTGTTTTTTTAAAGCATATTAAAATATAATTTTTTATGTTTAGTTTTTTTCCCAAATTCAAATAAATTTAAATTTAAGCTAGTGTATATAAATGTATTAGCATTTATTTTATTTGTTTTTTAAAATATAGATTTATTTTGGTATATGTGTTGGTTTTTAAGATAGACTAACACATTACATTTATATTTGGTTGTTCTTTTTATTTATTTATTTTAATAAAATTATATTGATTCAATTTATTATAAATGTTATAATGTTAAGATTACACGTTTCCTTCATATTCGGTTGTAAAATGTATCTACTTTATTGGTGTAATGAATTTGATTGATAAAAAAACTCAATAACCATTCATATACCATCAAAAGTAGAACATGCATAGTCCACCCAATTATAAGAAAGTTCTAGTAAATGCACATAAAAAAAAATGAAATATGTGATTTTAGTAATACAATGAAGTGTGAAGTGCTTATTTGTATTCTTGTGATAGATATGTTACAAGGTGAATTAAGTAGATGAAATCAATTATGAAATTTTAAGGGCTAGTGTTGATTTCAGTTTGAAGAGCATGTAACTTACATGATGATAAGTTGCAAAAATAGTCGTACTAAAATTTATAAAGTCATTTATATCTATAGCATAAAGTGTTTGAAACAATAATTAAATATTATATTGGAGAAGATAAATTAAGAATCTAGACTAAAGAAAAACATAAACCTAAGTCATTATGCTAACTTTTGACCATTGAAAAGAATAGTTCATTAATTGTGTTGGTTGTGGAGTCTGTTCTTCCAGATTCAGAGATGTTATTATTCAGATGTGTTTGTACCCCAGGTTTATTGTACACTCGTCCCAGCTGGGGGGTGTTGGGGGACATCGTCCCCCCGCAGGGGTCCAAGGGGGCCCAAAGAATTTTTTTGGGATGTTTGTTGGCCAATAGTTTGCAGACCCATGGTATTGGGTGACACGTAGTATTTCCCCATGGTATTTCCCCTATAAAAGGAAAGCATTGTAATACGAATGTGTATTGTATTGTAGCATTGTAAACAATCTTCGTGATTGTGGGAGAGAGACTATGAGAGTGTGAAGAGGAAGTGCAGTGGGGTTGTTGTAGGTTGTATCCCTTCATTTTGATGGATGGTATAATAATAAAGTATTGGAAATTTCTGTGTGGACGTAGCCCAGCTTGGGTGAACCACGTTATATCTGTATCTTTCTTGTAATGTGTTTAATGTGTTTGCATCTTGTTTAATAATTTAACTGTGTAATTGCTATTATTCTGCAATCCTATTTTCTAACAAATTGTGGAGCGTAAATACACTAAAAATGAAAATATCAAGCTAGACAATTTTTCTGTGCAATATGTAGAAAATATGCTTAATGTAAATGTTATACTAAGGAAAATATTGATAGTAAAGACACTATACCATATACTCAATCAACTAAAATCTTACCCAACGACTTAAAAGATCGTTTCAATATTGATTTGTATCTAGAGGAAAACCAACATTCCTTGCTAGTATCACTAAGACTCCAATAAAGGGGTCTTGTGCTTTCCTCAAGCAACTTGTCTTCACCCTGTACATGAAGCCAAGATATAAGATCTCTATTATAGTTTTACCGCTTACTTAGTGAGTGGAAAGGTATATCTACAACGTATATATGTCATCTTTTTAATATTATTAAATTAATTGAAAAATTTGTAAAAATAAAAATTTCAAAAATAATTTATTATAATAATAAAAACTAAAAATAATAATTATTATTATAAAAAATATGATAAACGAAAGATCCAACATAAAACCATTCTAACTTTATATGTTCTAAGCATCCATAAAATTTAGTTTTTAATTTGTTTTATCTTTTAATGTTTTAATAAAGATGAAAATAAAATAGAACCACTAGGGTGAATCAATTAAAATAATAGTTTAATGAGCCATGTTAGCAATTTTAAAATTTATAAAAATAATTAAATTATATGTTATGAAATATACTTTACAATTTTAAATTTACATTTTTATATGGTGTCTTTACTTTGGAAGCTATGGAGATTAATTTACATTTTTATCCGGGTGTCTTTACTTTGGAAGTTATGGATATTGGTGTCAAACCATTCATAAAGGAAAAGTTAAGGATAAAAAACTATTAAGTAGAAATCTTAAAAAAATAAAGGATTTATTTTTATTGTCCACGATTAGAATTTCTTAAAATTTCTTAATGATAGAAATTAAGTAGGGATTCTCTAAAACGTGTATTTAAAGATTTATTGTTCCTTTTAAGTAAAATCAATGGTTCTAATTATAAAAAATTATGATTAGTCTTTTTTTGCCAAGGTATATGGAGTTATTCTACAAAGAATATTAGCATATGGTTGAAATGTAGGGAAAAAATGGTTAAATGTCATATCGAAAAATAAATCTTATCATTTATCCATGAACAACCTAGTTATGCTTGGGATTATCGTAAAAATTGATGTAATAATAGAACCAATTCTCTATGTTGCTTTGTTGGCTATAGGAAAGTGTTTGGTGTAGTACCTATAATTAGCCTTTGAAATAGATTAGAATCCCTAAAGGTTCCATTTGAGTTGAGAATTGTTGTGATAAGGTTGTATAAGAATGTTATTTCCAAGTTTAGAAACATGAAGGGTTGGTCGAAGAATTAATTGTAATGTGGGAGCTAAGCAAGGTTGTCCCCTGTCCCAGACCATTTTTGGCATTTACATTGACAAGTTGGAGGAAAATTTGGAAGAAGTAGATTGTGATGATGCTACTTTTGCTAGAATAGTCACAATTCTTCTTCTTTATGCTAATTATTGTTCTTATGGTGAGGTGTCCCTCTAGTATTCACAAACAGCTACAAATTCTCAAGGATTTCAATTCTAGCATGGAGATGATAGTAAACATCGACAAAACAAAGGTTATGATAATAAAATCCCAAAGGATTAGTTATGTTGATATTATGTATGGTAATAACAACTTAGAGGAAGTTACTTATTATAAATATATCATAGTTAATTCCCATTATAAGATTAATGAGAAGTATAACATCGAGAGAAGGATTATTGTAGGGTGGAAATCCTATTTTGGTCATGAAAAATAGTAAATCAATCGACTTTTGGTTGTGAGAAAAAAAGAAACCCCTCTTTAAAGCTCTTATGATTCATTTTATCTTATATGGATAAGAAGTTTGGGGATACAACATCTCAGAGGTAATTGTGAAGAAAAATCAAGAAAATCTCAAAGTTTTATATAACTTACAATCTTAAAATTAAAAGCAATATGTCATATCCTATCCTTCTCATAAAATTACGCATTTCCCCTTTTGAGGGTTTGGTTATGACCATGTATCAAATGTACAAGCACGAGATAATTAGCGTGAAAGATGAGATTCTTCCTAAGTTAACTTTCAAAACCACATACAACTTTGAAGGAGTTGGCATAAAGATGCTAAGTCTTCGTTAAATAATTGTGGAATAGATGAGGACATTATTCTGTAGATAATTGATACTATTAATTTAAATGCTATGACATCTAAATTCAAGGATGGTGTGACAAAAATTATATGATAAAATAAAATTAAGATACTATAAATAGGTCATTTACCCTAATTTAAATGATTGAAAAGCATAGTTTTATTATAACTAGTGTAAATAAGAGAATCGACATTGTTAAAATAAGAACAAAATTCCATGTGATCCGTAGTGAAAATGAGGATTGGACAAGCCTTAGAACACATTGGGATGCAATAATTTCTCATATTTGTGATATTAAGAAAGTGGAGAATGAAAAATACTCTCTCTTAGAAAACCATATGTATGCTCACATTAGATTTCAATTAAAAATATTTTTGACAATATCAACCTTCCTAACCATTTTATCATCAAAACTATGGAGATTTATGAAAGCTTCTCTCCACTTTTTTCAAGTATATAAATAAAATTGTAAACTAAACTAAGTAATTTTTTGTACCAAATTTTCTTAATGCTTGACAACCCAAAGTTGGTCTCAATGAACATCAACAATCATCAGCATCGTCATAACTAAAAATTGCCACATAAGGTAAAAGGAGCATTAAGCAACATATGGAAAGTGGTAGGCAAGCATGACCATTATTCTTTAAATAAAATTGACATAGAATCATGGATGATATGCTAATAAAAAATCAAGGAAGAAGTCATAGCCATGTGCGTTACATGATCTTTGACACATGGTTTATGTTTATAGATATTGACATACTTAGTTGAAAATGTATTTGTACATTAAATGCATCTAAGTTATATCAAACCTATACTTGCAATAAGTATATGTGTATTTCACCTTAACTTTTTATAAAAGAAAATTTCAATTTGATGTGATGTTCTAAGTAACGATGGAAATATATTAACCTTTTGATGCTTCAAAAAGAAAAAAATCTCTATGTGATAAGTGTTTTAACAAAATATTAGCACCCACCTTATAACAAAACATCCACACACAACTATTACAGTATAATCTTATGGACCATATAGTTTATAATGTAAGTTTAAAACCTGTGAAGTGAAACAATGCATACAAATTCTTACGAAAAACGAGATTAAACAATGACACCCACAAAATACACAAAATTTACCTTGGAAACCATTAACTAGGAAAAACCAACAAAACTTCGAGTTGCACTTCTCTTTTTTCTCAATTATATATTATTAACCATTTGCAATACAATATTTAGCTATTCCATAACATACAAAACCCTAATCCATTAGCTTGGATTAGATTACAACCCAAATCACTTAACGTGGATCAGATTACAACCCTAATCCATTACCATGATTAAATTAAATAGTTTCTAAAAAATAGCCCATTTTATTTTTATTTTTATTTTTATTGTTTTGGGGTGTTTCCCCTAACTCCCACTTTAACATACCCAACATATAAAGTGAGACTATGAAATATTATCTAGTGTGTTATTTTTTCTTTCTATACACCTCATTGATTAAAATTCAATTCAATATTATATTTAATAACAATCAAATTTGACCAATGACTTTAAACATAATTATGAGTTTAAACATATGATAATTAGATTTCAAAATTGTAAATGTGCTTAGGAGAACCTACTCATCAACATAGTATTAAATGGACCATGCTCACAATGTTATTTTTATACTTTGAGACTTGTTTTAACAAAAAATAGCATCTACCTAATAACAAAAGGCCTACAAACAACTATTATAGTCCAATCTTATGGACCATCTAATTTATAAAGTGATACTATGAAATATTTTATAGTGCTTTTTTTTGTACACCCCATTGGTTGAAATTCAATCTAATATTATATTTAATAACTTTTAGATTTGATCAACTACTTTAAACATATGATAATTAGATATCAAATTCATAAAATATGTGTTCAAGAGTAACTACTCACTAACATAATACTAAATGGATCATGCTCACAATATTATTTTTTATACTTTTGTTGAATTTTGTCCAATTTAGTAAAAAAACTCAACTAAATGGGCCATGCTCATTAGTTACTTTTTGTCCTTTTGTTGGAGTTTGTCCAAAGAGTCAAAATCCCAACTAATACTTGGCAATGCTCATGATTTAAATACTTTTGTTGAATTTTGTCCAATTTAGTAAAAAACTCAACTAAATGGGCCATGCTCATTAGTTACTTTTTGTCCTTTTGTTGGAGTTTGTCCAAAGAGTCAAAATCCCAACTAATACTCAACAATGCTCATGATTTAATTTCTTTCCTTTTGTTGGAGTTTGTCCTCAATAGTAAAAATCCCAACTAAATGAATGATGCTCACAATCTTATTTGTTATCCTTTTGCTTGAGTGTGTCCAAATAGTCAAAAACCCAACTAATAGCTTGTCCTTATGTTTTCCTTTATAGATCCCACACAAGTCCCTCATATTAGGAAGCTCCCTTCCTAGGCTTCAATGTGGGATTTCATTAAAGACAAGGTATACCACTCAAACTTGGTCTTAAATTTATTGTTTTTAAGCCATCACTTCAACTTGAACTCGCAACAATCCTTACCTTAGATGCTCTCCATTCAAGCCATGGAGTAGAAGAGGCACAACACTGTCAACTCCTTCTTCACTCTCGCCCTATCCAACATAACATCACCATTTGTAGCATCTAAAATCTATACAAGAACCTATGGAGAAAGTTGCATTGATTTTGATGGCATAGCTTGTAAATATTTCATCTCTTTTAATTCATCCAAACCAAATATGACTGGGCCATTGTCACCTGTTATTGTCTATGATCTCGAGGTTATGATGCCTTTCAGCAACATCAAAATATTATGTTTGACATGTCGATGCTCCTACATGATTCAAAATAAATGGGCAAGTGTGGTGGTCATTGTATCCTTTTCTTTCCTTTATGATTAAGAAGGTTTCTCTTAAATCCTCCTCAAAATACAGGCCATCATTCATATCAATCTCTCCCTAAAGAAGTAGAGCAAAAATGGCGAGAAGTCACCATGATTTGTTGGCTACTAAATTGTTTTGCACCTACATCTCTTGCCTCTTCATAGAACATATATATCCTAGATAAAAATACACAAATGCAATGCTTTGATCCTTATACATTTGTTCCTCCATCCCCAAATTAAGAAAACTTAAAGTCTTCTAGTAAGGTGGAGGAGCAACAACCAAGCATACGACGGACACTCTGTACAGAATGATTTGTAGACCATGAAATATCAACAACACTATAGACACATGGAAAAACCTATCGATGTAGATACAAATGTTATATTTTGAAAATAATGCCATAAATTTATAATAAATGAAACATCATGGCATTGATTAAAGCTAAGGATTTGAATTCTCTTATAATTTATAGTTCTTTATTAAAAAAAATGATTCAGACTTAAAAAATTAATGAAACAAACAATCCCATACACACATGGAAGTAGTAAAATAAATGGAAAAACATATACTCACTTTTTTAGAATTAAATGTGAAATATAATTAAATCTGATTGATTAATCACAAAAACTAAAATCCATTCAAATACTTTGTTTTAGTATATATAGTTTTTAAGAGAAAATTAAAATATAGAAATTTTTATATTTAATTTTTTTTCTAAAATAAAATAAATTCAACCTAGTATTTACCAATATATATTATAAATACATAATAAGATTTGGTATTTTATTATTATTATTATTATGTCCTTTGGTTAGGGACATTAGTTGACATTTTTCAAATAAAACTATAATCTAAACATAAAAAACATAATTTTAATTACATGAAACACTTTTTAAATAACATTTTTTTAGAATTTGATTGGTTGTTTTAGGCTGACGTCGGCCTCTTTATGTGTTTCTTACCTGTGTTAAACCTGCTTGTTCACGGAATCTAACAGTGGTTTACAACCTGGTGTTCTGCTGGAAATAAGTAGTTGCTCCTCCTGTTCGCTTGAATGTTGCTCCTTTGCCCCAACGCTGCCTTCACACAGTCAACATTATTAGTGTTGCTGCTAGCTATTTTTTTTAATATTTATGAAAATTATTAGTGTTGTTGCTAGCTATTTTTTTTTAATATTTCTGTGTGTATATGTAACGTTCATATTTATATATTCCAACCGATAGTATGCATCTCTTTTTTATGAATCCAAAATACCCAAATGAGTATGTTGAGGGCACTTCTACTACAACAGAAAATAGCCAATTGATGCTTTCTCATTTCAACAATACATTAAATTGGGGTAACAGATATAGTGGATCTCAACCATGGAATAGAAAGCCATTTATTGAGAATAAGGTGGATGACAGTTTTAGGAGTGAATATAGATCTAAAGGACAAGATGAATCAGATCAAAGACTTTCACTATCGTTATCATCCCACCAACCCTCTGAAATGCACCTGCCGGGCATAGCTAACCAGACAAACGTTTTGCAATTTGGTGGAGATGTTAAATCCAAGTTAGGCAATTTATTCAACAGTGCTCATTGTACAACAGATGGCTTTGCCTACAATATTTCATCATATTCAAGGAATGGAATACTAGGAAAAGGAATTATGGACTCCATACAAGGTGGTGGCCGCTTAGCTATATTGCAATACATGAAGGATGAGGATGGGTCAAGCGACGCATTTGTAGGTTATTGCCTTGGTTTGAAAAACTCAAGATACTTGTAGGTCATGGCCTTAGTTCTCATGCTATTGTGGACATCTACAATCCCAAAGTTGTATACATCTCTACTTTTGCAGTAATAGGCTGGTTTTCATGTATCTAGTGTTCTGGTGCCAAATACCTGGGAGTCCCTGGGATGTTATACAAGTCTAGACTACGCTCCCTCTTAGTCAGCTTTTCCAGGCCAAAATCAGAGATCTTGAGGCAAAACGACTCATCCAACAGTATGTTCATTGGTTTGATATCTCGATGGAGAACCCATTCCAAACACTCTTTGTGCAGGTAGGCTATGGCTCAGCTCGCTACCCTCACAACTTTCAATATCGTCTGGTCCAGTTCAACACAACTTTTTCGCCTCCGTCTTGGTTATCAAAAAAAATATTTGTCTAATGACCCATTGGGCAAACCAGCAATCTGTATTCACCCTCTATGCAGCAACCCCACATATTCCCATTGCCGAAGGCTGAAAAAGCCTTCGGCAGCTTGGGAAGGGCATCACGGCCTCCAGCTGCACAGCACCTCTACCAAGCCACCCACAGACATCAACCACGCCAAACCACTATCCAAGAATACACCGCCAGCCACTGCGACTCACAAGAAAGGGAATTGTCGCCCGCCACCGCAAGAGATCCCTAAAGACCAAAAAAAAGGGTCGTCGTGCTAGGGAAAAACCATCATTCCATTGAAAAAATGAACAGGACAACGCCCACAGAAATCCTCACCCTTTCTCCTTCTACAGAGGAGAAAGGAGAAGACTGCTGGGTATAGAACCTTAGCCACTTGGTTAGAGTAAAAAAGAAGTTGACTCTCAAAACCTAAAAATAATATAAAGAGCTCCTCCGTAAATAACTCTAATCATCAAGTGATATATATATTGAGCTAACTAGTATAAAGAGCTCCTCCGTGAATAACTCTAATCATCATGTCATATATATATATTGAGCTATATCTTCGCCATAAAGTGATTGGTATAATCACTTGATCCTTCCCAACATTAAGGATTAAAAAATATTGTCCAACTGAATGGAAAGGTTGGATAAATGCTATTTCTCTTTTGAAGAAGCTGAGAACCAATTCATTGTCTAACTATTTCCTTTGATTTTTTTAATAATTTATTTCTAAATAGGGAGACCTAGTCATGGGGTTCATATATTTATATCTTAAACAATTTTAGGTCCATAAAAACATATATGATAAATATTTTGATCAGCTTATATATGTATATAAAAGGTTAACAAGAAAAATAAAGGAAAGAGCCCAACATATATGTTCAATATTTTCAAAATGTATTCACGGTATGTTTAAATATGCATTGGTTATTTGATATTGTTTCAATATTTATTAATTATCCATTTTCAACATTTATTGGGTTTCAATATACATTCACCATATCATAGTTGATATGTTATTATATATTTTAATATTAAAAAAATACAATTAATACCATAATCATTCAATCCATTATTTAAGAAAAGCATTATTGTTTTATATATAAGTACCATATACATTTAATTGACTATTTGTTTATATTTATTTATTTATATTTATGTTTTAACATTTAATGTTTATAGTAAAAAATTACAATTAATACCATAATGATTCAACCCCCTGTTTAAGAAAATCATTATTGCTTTGTATATACGTACTGTATGCATTCAATTGACTATTTGTTTATATTTATGTTTTAACATTTATACATTTAATAATTATATTTATGTGTATATATTTAAACATGCAAACATATATATGAATGTTTTGGTATTTATATATTTTTTTGTGTATATATATATTTATAAAATTGAGTTTTATATTTATGAAATTGGATTTCATATTTCAAATATTTGGAATGTTTCAATATTTATATAGATTTAGGATTTTACTTGTTAAAAGATCAAAATTTTAGTGAAAATAATGGAAAAGTATTTATTATTTGAGTTTAGAGACGATTGCTTCAAGGTATAGTTAAATAGTTTTATGGTATAATTGAGTTAATATATTGTGATATTTATAAAGAGCTCCTGAAATAGATTATATTGTTGTTGCCATTTAGTTATTCACTTTTTAATTTATGGAAGTGGTACAATAACTCATTCTTAATTGTTTCTTGTTTCTAAAATTTAAATTATTAAGCTGAATTACTTGGTATCATTTCAAATACAACATTTGTTTTTCTTTACCTTCCATTAGAAACATTGTTGTCTTTTATATTGTATAATATTTTTTTATAATGTATAAGATGATGTTCTAGAATTAAAACTCAATTTCAAGAAAATGTTGCATATTTTTTTTATTTTGCATCACAAGTTAAGGTCATGTGCATTCAAATCAAAGAATACAATGGGCACGGTTCCAAGAGATTTGTGATCTTTACTGCAAATTTTAGAGTCAAACTTTCATTTTAGAATCTCAAATTCTTGGGACTATTTTCCCCTTGTAAGGACATTGTCATGTTCATGGCTCTTGTTATTATACAATATTTTTATTTTCATGGGTATTGTTATTATAACATATTCATATTCCCATGAGATGCTTTGTTGTTAAAAAAAGACATTAAAGTGGCAATAAGGGTATAATATTGCATATTCTCATGAGATGATTTCTCGTTAAAAAATAAATATCAAAGTGGTGATAAGTGGCCTCATCACCTTGATAGTAATGTCCACAATAATGTTATATATATAGAAAGTTATCATTGCTTAAGGATAAAATATAGATATATTTTTGTTATCCATGATAAAGGTATTAAATGACCATAATTTATCTTTCAGTAGTTTAAATTGATAGGTATAGAATAGTATGAGCCACATGAATTGTGAGGTATGGAATGGGTATTTGTTTGTTGATGCATCAATTGTTAATTAAACCATTTTTAATATATATATATAATTTTTATTTTTATACTTTAAATGCATTTGACATTGTTATATGAAAAAAATTCAACATTACACGATTATTTTGATTTCCTCTCCTTTTTTATAAGCAAGGGATTAAATGTCCAAACATGTTCTCTCGCAATGAGAAGTCAATATTAAGTAATAATTTCATGAAAGGGGTCTTGTTTCAAAGAATGGTGGAAATATAAACACTACAAAAATTTGAAACACTAGGCAATTGCCATTGTCATTTATTGACAAGTAGTGCATTTTACAAGGTTTTAAAAAATAAATAATAATAATGGAATAGAGGAAAACGTGGCCCAACATATTCAACATTGAATTTGAAGGATGTTAACATTCATATTTATCTCCCACGTATGTATTACTCTTGGGAAATCAAATCTCCTAGATAAGGCATCATTACTCCTAGATAAAACTTCACCTACATAAGACATTGAAATTTTGATTGACCTAGCTACAACATAACCTTGGTGCAACATTGAGGTGCCTAATATAACATTCAGGGTTTTATAATCATTTTACATGTATTTACGTTTTTATATATCTATCATACATTGTTCAACTTGCCTTGCATTTAAAAACGTAAATACATTGTTCGTATATTACTGCAAAATGTACCTTTTCTCTCAATGCAATGAATTTTTATGGTGAAAAACAAAAACTTAGTGACAATATACAATCAAAAGTAGAACATGCATAGTCCACCTTACTATAAGAAAGTTCTAGTAAATGTACATAAAAATGAAACATGTAATTGTTAGCAATACCATTAAATATGGAGTGCTTGTTTGTATTCTTGTGATAGATATGTTACGAGGTGAATTAAGTAGATGGGAGCAATGATCAAGTTTTAAGGGCTAGTCTTTATTTCAGTATGAAGAGTATATAATCATTCAACACTTCCATGATGATAGGTTGAAAAAGTAGTTGTACTCCAATTTATAAAAAGTCATTTTTTACTCATAATATAAAATGTTTGGGGACAAATAATTAAATATTCTATGGAAGAAGATATATTAAGAATCTGGGATAAACAAAAACATAGACCTCATTAATTGTAGAGCTTAAGTAGACTAAGAATGAAAACATCAAGCTAGACAATTTCTCTATTTGCATAGACTTTGACAATGTAGAGAATATACTTAATATAAGTGTTATACTAGGGAGATGTTGATGATTGATTGACCATTGATATCTTTTAATGTTAAGAGAAATAAATGCATCGGCTTTAATGGTGTTATGCTTAATATAAGTGTTAAAAAAAAAACTATGTTATCTTAATTTACTATGTAAAATCACATTTAACTTTTCAAATACAAACCTTGTGCCATGCCTCACATTTAGGTCAATTATCCAGTATATCATTATAGGGAAGAGGCTTTACACTTGAGTCATTTCAATCAACCTTCTAATATATAATTACAAAATAGAGAATTTACAATTTCCAAAGGTAAAGGATAGACATGACTTACATTTAGGTTGATTGTCAATATAATTTGGTCAACTATCCAAAATATGATTAAAGCGTAGAGGTTTTACATTAGGGCCATTTTAGTGAAATATCCAATATGTAATTATAGTGTAGAGGCTTGTCGTTTTCCTAGGGTAGAGGATATACACTTATTACATTTAGGTTAACTATAATTATATGATTACATGAAAGAGAGACTTTACATTTGGGTGAGTTGTCCTCTATAATTACAAGGGAGGGGATATATATATAGTTCCTTAGGGTCTAAAGAAAGAAGGAAAATAATGGCACATGTATGTACCATACATATGCATAACATTACTACTCTATCATACTTTTGCAAAATGTACCATCTCACTGATCCAGGTGGAGATCGGTGGCCACCCACCTATTCCACTGGCTCAAAACAATTGTCCATTGTGGCAGTTTCCTAGTTATTTTTCGGCAGTTTTTCGAGTCCTAAACTTCCGGGGCCGTTTTGAGGCCTTAAACGACGTTTTTTAGAGATTCAAGGCCAAATGGTTGCCATCGGCATGCATTTGGCTGACCAAAAGTTGTAAAGATTAGAACGACCTTTCCAACAAGTTCTCGAACGCCCAAATCAGAGATCGTATGCAAAAGTTATGACCCCGGGAAGTTGACTGTTCAACTTACCACCGTGGGGGCCGCAAACTTTATGACGGTTCATCTTCTAGGGTTACGTTTTGGGACTTTTGGGGTTCTCACCTCGCTATTATTATTATAAATAGGCCCCTTTGGCCTCATTTTGTATTCATCTTGGCACGAATGAGCGTAGCGGCCACATCTCTTCTCAGAGATAGCTACCACCATTCTAGCAATTGTATTACAGTCTGTTCTATTTCTGCCATTTAATAGAATATGTGTTTACTGTATCTTTGTTATCTTTGCAAAATGTCTGTTATTATGATTCTGTATCTGCTATTTCATTTTGTTCACACATAAATCCGGATCACTCACATACAAAATAAGCTATAACACTAAAACACACTAATGCTAAACCCACAACTACAATTACATTATAATGATATACAACTATACTTTAAAAAGGCTCATATAGAGATACAACTACACTGCTAAGTTAACATTATTTTGCTTGTATAAAGATGTACCATATTTCCTTGCCATAGACAACCACCAAACCTCATTCATAAATTCTCTATAACTTTAAACCCATATACATTATATTTATCCATATTTATGTTATAAATACAAATATAATTACTTATATAAACTATTTTTTTCTTTATCATAATTATCAATAAAGCAATTTATAATTGTATACTTGTAAATTTATTTTTATGGTTAATATACCATCTTGCTTTGCTTTTATCTTTAAACTAAATGCACTAAGTTAATTTGCTTTGTTTTTTATCTTTAAACTAAATGTACTAAGTTAGTCAACTAACAATTTGTAAATATAAGTTCTTTGTATTCATTATAATACCTTTATTTGAATTAAATGTCAATTTGTTTAAAAAACATCATACTTTCAATTAAATGTCTCTTTATTTGAAAAACATCATAGTGTATCCTTCCCAAGGCCATCAAATTACATTTAAAATTTAATAGAACTTGAACTATTTTTCAAGTTCATTGGATGTCATGATCTAACTAGCAATTGCCCCAATAAAGTACAATAATACTCCGATAAGGTGGTTGTTAGAGAGTAAAAGAAGTGGGGGGGAATGTAAGATTAAAATAAGGTAGTGCAACACTGCAATTAATACCACAACAAAATGTAACACTTTAATTTATCAAAATATAGAGAATAGTCCAACTCACAATAGATAACAAGTTTACTGAACTTAACACTTTTACAAAATAGCAAATAGGTCTTTCCAATTAACATCACATTACAGTTTGGCATTGGATTTACAACAAACATACGATGGCATGGCAGAAACTTATCTCATCAACGGAAGACTCCAATGTGTTGTCATAACTATAAAGAAGGAAAAACATGTTTGATAAAAATTCATGTATTCAAACATGGTGGTGCAAACATATTGGGCCAGTTGCAAAATATATGGTGTTGCAAAATTAACATTGTACCCTTGCTCTCCAACATGGTAGTGACCCTTTCCCTTTTTTTAGAGTGTAAAGTTGTTTTTGAATTCTTTGCTTTGAGAAATTACTGCATCTGATTTGCAGATAGATGTGCATAGTTGATTGGAGCAACTGCAAAAAAAACAGATAATGATAAGATAAAACACATTTGAAAGAAGACATTTCAAATGGGAATATAACAATCATGGTATTTAATAAGATTAACATAATAACCTGAAAGGAGTTGCAAAGAAAGAAATCCTATCAGATTTGAGAAGAAAAGCAATACAAAATGCGTGAGCATAGTTTGTAAGTACTCTCACAATAATAATAAAAAGAGTCAACATAAACCCAATTGCAGAGACAAATTTATGTAGTTACAAGCTCAATATAGGCATGTTACTGAATGTAGAAAAATGCTCCCGCAAACTAAATAAAAAAACAAACTACTACAACTGAACTGGAATAAATGTATGCATCTAAAGACAAGTACAATGAAGTAACATATATTCTTTAGAGTTTAGAAACTAAATTTAATTTGGAAAATCACATTTATTGATAGCTTGGATTTTCCAACTTTTATTAGACCTTGTCAATTTTTACCTATATTAGTTATTAAGTGATAGTAAAGTATGCCATATCACCACCCATACTTGTCATGTTGTGCATCAATTCTTTGAATTCCAACTTTGTCTAGTACAATTGTTGATACATAGGAAAAACAAGAATTGAGGATTTTTTGACATGAATCCATGTAGAGGGATGTGTGTATCTATTTGGCATGTTAATGAGTTGTTCGAGTTTTAATTGCTGGGGAAAATTCGAGTGGCAACAACAATGATGAACAAGTTGCACAAGTAAACTCCTTGTAGTAGAAAAAATTACATGTGGGTAAAACCAAACAATCAAACCATGAAAAAGCATTCAAATCAAACCTATAATGCCAAAGTATAATGAACTTTAGACTATGAACAACATTACCATCACATTTAGACCCTTTGAAAATTGACAAAGTATAATGAAATTTAGATAAATGATCAAATCTGAATAGCATTAAAAGATTAACTTGGAGATGACATTAAATGGCATCTATAAATTAACGGATCAGAATGTAGCGACTTAATTTAAGAATTTCAGTGTATAAGATTGCATTGGCGAATAAGTGCAATTAGTAATTGTTGCTACATAATCTGATGGAGCATGTTGTAGAATGTGTGTTGTAGAATTGCACATGTTCTAATGAGGTCAAAGATGGGATTGTAACTAAAATCATTATTTACTGATCACAAAAAAGGCAGATAATGAAAGGAAAAAACATATTGGTATATAAGTAGCTTGGATGTATGCAAGAACCTTACAAGAAAAGGAACCTGTCACCGAAAGTAATTATATTTTTCGGGGAAGATGTTAGCAAACCTATAAGCTGGGTTTTGATGAAGTTGATAACAATCCTGTTAGGGCATCAAGAAATTGATAAAAAAAATATCTAAAAAACACATGGACTCTCTGCCTAAGGTAAGGAAACAAAGAGGGAAAAAAGGGTCACCTTAATAACGTGTTTACAGTAAATTGTAAGGAGAAAATCATGGTAATGTCATGTAGTCCATCAAAAGGTGCAGAACAACATATTGTTAAATTCTAATAGAAGTCTATATGTGGAACAAAAAGGAAGTGTTGAATTGAGGTCCACCCGTCACCTAGAAGAAGTTTAGTCTAGCATTGCACTGGGTTGGACATGATCTTAAGCACATACAACATTGAAACTTGACCCGATAACCTAATATTTGAGGACTTCAAAGGTACTATACCTTAAAATCAACATAGGTTTGGTTCTTTCCCTATTCAAATGCATGCAAATTAACATCACGCCACCTTCAAAGAGTGAAAAGAGATGCATGAGAGAAGGAAAATACATACATATATATAGCTAGACTCCATAGACATTGATATTTTTTCTTCTATACAGTGCATGTAGAGAAACATACTTGCCAATTCCAAGATTTTCCACTGCATGTACAAGAGCCTCTACCTCAACAGCACTGAATGGTCTTGGATTTGGTGCTTACCAATCTCAAAGTCCTGGGACTTGTGGTTTAAGGGTACCAAGGAAAATACCTATGCAATTCCAAGTCTTACAATTCGATGCACAATAAGGGCCCTTGGATTGGACCCAGCTTGCATGTATGGAAAATCATTTATTTATTTATATTCACTTTTTGCTCACTCGTTTGTTTAATCATATGTTCTAAAAGTGGGACAAACAAAGTAAAATAAGGATGAGATTGAAATCAATGGTTAATTTTTCATTCAATTTTGTGAACAAATTACCAAACACAAAAGTTGTCTAGAAGAATGATACCTGTTTGAACTGCCACTTCTTGTTAGACCATCTTTTCATAACACTTTTATTGCCTTCAGCAGCAATTGTATGCCCTGATTCAACAAACCCTATTGGGTACCTGCAAATTGATATCCACAAAAGACTTGATAACTCTAGTTTAATGATAGTAGTTTAGGATTGTTGATAATTCCCAAATGCCCTCTTGAAATCGGCTAAAGCTCTCAAAATGGACATGAAAAGTTCCATGTAACTTCAATATAATAAACTTAACATCTTTTACCTTGGGGAAGGTTGTGTCACATCACAAGAGATCAAAAAAAGTGTATCCTTGACACATGCTTATGAATTTGGCATTGGATTTGGTTCTAACATAAATCCCACGGAATCTAGATTCCCACCATGTATTATCCCTAATTGGTCTAGAGTATAAATCTCATCAGATACCTTGTTTTCTTGAAGAAGAACACAGACTTGCAATCCATATCTAACAATATTCACAGCTTCCTCCATCACTGCCCTCTATTTTGGACAATGTATGAAAATGTAGGACAAAATAACCAATTAAGTCAGTCATTTATTGAAATGTCTATAGGTTGGTTGGACAAATAAAACATGAAATTCCTCTCTTTTCTAATATAATTTGGTTCCATGGATGCGGATGAAGCAAGAATCCAAACTCTTTAGGTCAAAAACAAAAAATTAATCCTCTAGGAAAAAGAATCCAACTTCTAAGTAATCGACGAAGCAAAATCTTACCTTCAAATTGAAAATAGTTGCAGATTCTGGCATATCAATAAAAATCTCTGGGAATGTAAATGATTTAATAAATAGTTTAACTGTACAACAGACCAAGAAATCCAATGTTAAAATATTATAACTTCCTAAATCAATGCTACAATCTTTTGATAAAGGTAGATGTGAAGTTTGATAAAGTATAGGATATTTTGTGAAGTAGGAAGTAGCACGTGTGTGTTTATTGGAGAAAGGGAGCCTTAGAATCCATTCTTAAAGAATGAATCCTTACAATAATAGGAACCTGTCACCTAAAGTAATTATATTTTTCAAGTAAAATGTCAACAAACCTATAAGTTGAGTTTTGATGAAATTGATAACAATCCTGTTAGGGTATCAACATTTAATGTGGCATAGAACTGTATACATCAAGTTTTGTGGTTAAAATCCTTGTATAGTTCCCTCTGATATTGTGAACCAAGGTAGTTAAATATTCGTAGGTAAATTAGTTTAATTACATTTTTTTCTCATGTATACCCTTTCCAAAGAAGGTGTACAACTTGGGGTTGGAGTTTGGTCAGTGCTGGAGTCAAAGGATGGCCAAGTAGTTGAACACATCAAATTAGTATATTGATTATGGATATCTTCAGGTGAGAGTGCATATATTTCCAAAGGTCTTGATCCTATGAAGTCTTGTTTCCAACCTATTAACACTACAAAATTTGTACCCAAAATCCGACAACATCCGATGAAAAATACTATGTCGTCGGATTTCACCTTCAAATTACGAAATTTGATTTCAATTTTTTAAATTTATAGAATTTCATGTGGGACTTTTGACATCCCTATTGTCGTATTTCTGACGTCCCTATTGTCGGAGTTCTGACGTATATTACATGTTTTGTTAACTGTAACTAGGATCATGTCGTCGGATATCCGACGAAAGTTGAATTTGAAAATATATAAATTATAGAAACATTCCGACATGTTTGCTATAGAAGCTACGGTTTGCAGAAATAATGATGTGTGGAGATTTATTTTTTAAGATCGATAGTCTTCATTCAATATTTTTGTGAGAAAATGTCAAATAGCAATATTCCTGATCTAGACGAACAAAATCGACAATTGGTTTCTATATTGTGGGATGGATTGAAAATAAATGGTGATGGGGAATGATATTGTCCATGTAGTCAATGTAGGGTAGTTAAGAGGAGAATAATAAAGATCACAATAGCCAAAAAACATTGTAGGGAACATGGAAGCTCCCAGGGGGGGCATGAATATCATCCATTTGTAAGTTTTGCATTATAAATGTTTTTTATATTGATTGCTTAGGTAAATGTATGCATTATTTTAATATTTCTTATATTAACTTATATCTATTGATTTTTTCATGTAATTATAAAGGAAATACATCCTACGACATATCCTCCAGAGGAAGTGCTTTCAGAACAAGTACCGGAGGAACATGGAGCTATGAATAATGGAGAACAATTTAATGATCATATTGAAGAAGACGATCATATTGATAACATAGTTGAAGATGATGGTGCAAATACATTGATCCATGATTCATTTAATGTTAGAATGGATTATGATGATGATGACGATTATGAAAATATTGATGACTTTGATGATGTTCATGATTTACCACTTATTGAGAAGGAATACGAACCCCTTTATGAAGGATCCAGTGCAAATATTCTCTCTGCTATATTGTTGGTAATGAACTTGAAGGTTATGGATGGTATTTCAAACATATCAGTAACATGGATGTTAAGGGATGTAAAATAATCCATCACATATATATGGTCGTGGTAAGTGTTATCTTTGTTCCTCTAATAATTTTATTGTTAATTCATAAGTCAAATTAATACGGATGAAATGTGTTTCATTAATATTATTTATATATTATATTAAATAGATTTTTATTTTAATTTGTTGTAGCTTGATAGCTAAAGTTTTGTTACCACCATCAAATATTTTACCTCGCACATATTGAGATTTATCTACCATCATGAAATAAATTGGAATGCATCATGAAGCAATTCATGCATGCCCCGGTGACTATGTTATATATTATAATCAGCATGAATTTGCAATAGAATGTCTGGACTGTCATATCAGTAGATATTGAACATATCAAGTAACAAAAAAGGTGCCTCGCAAGGTTCTTCATTATATTCCCATTATTCCATGTTTGCAACGACTGTTCAAGTGCAAAAAGATAGCGCAATTTATGGATTACCATGCAAGGAACATAAGTCAAGATGGAATTATTCAAATTCCTACAGATGGTTCTACATTTAGAGATATGGAGGAAAAATTACCTCACTTTAAATAAGAACCTTGTAATCTTAAGATTTCTTTGGCATCAGATGGTGTCAATACATTTGCAGAGATGAGATCCGTTTACATGGTATGGCCTATTTTTCTTATAAAAAAAAACATTCCTCTATGGTTGTCAATAAAGAGGGAGCACATAATGTTGTTGATGATTATTCTAGGTACATTGTGTCTACAGTTCTCTTTTTTTTAATGTAGTGGCATCTCATTTGTCATATTTTTTTTCCTAATTTCATATATATATA